>CM070490.1:6246719-6271719 GCA_036324585.1 Champsocephalus esox
CCCTGGACTCCTGATCGGTCGCAGATACAGTTTCTCTTTCAGAAATGAATCTCCCTCCTTTAAAGGTGGGGTAGGTACGTTTCAGAAACCGGCTCGAGATACACTTTGTGTTATATTCCATGGAATGCTCTGAACATCCCGACAGCGATGAATATCTGAAGTGCTTTGACAACAAATCCATAAAAACATCATCTGTGGAAGCCGTGATACTGTAACAAAGTACAACCAACCAATCGGATGGCCTCCCTGCCTGTCAGCCTGCCATCGGGGCACAGACTTACCTCGTGCCCTCATTGGTCATGTGCGCGTTCGTGTGTGTTGGAGGAGGGGCTCTGTGAGGAAGTGGCAGATTGTCTCCGGTTGTGTATTTTCAAATTCTAGCGATCTCGAGCCGGTTTCTCAAACTCACCGACCCCACCTTCAGCCAATTCCTAATATTACTGGACATGTTGGGTTTTATTCACAAATCAAGCCTTCGACCAATCAGACTCCTTACTTGACTATATATGTATTTCTTTGCAGATTCAGAAATGTTTTCTCTTTTAAACACACACATGTAGAAGACTTTGTGCAGTATTGGCAGAGGAATGCACCATCAGTACTTTCTAAAGAGAAACCCTCAAACACAATACCCTGAGTCACCATCTGTCAGGAGAATCTTTTAATACTGTGTTATAACCGTAGCGTCATTAAAAGTGTTAGCAGCAGTCGTACTCATCCTTTCTGCAGGCCACCAATTAAATTAGAGCAGCAACCTTTGTTTCCCACTTTAACCTTTGCATGAAGACGGAGGAGACAACTTTCCTCTCGTGCTCTGAATCTCAGACGAGCGATTCGGAGACAGAGAGAGATCGAGAGGCCGACTGCTCCATAGCAAACATGCTGCCGACGCTGCGTCACCAAGCCGCCGCCCTCGGTCTCTGAGCGACCGAGCATCAGTCAATATGCGGTATGTTTCATGCAGTTATTAAAACGACGTCTGGCATCACCATGAACGCTGTTTCCAGTGTTTACAGACAGCATTTATTTGTCGGTCAAAGTACTTATAGTTCATTTATTCAAGTATAACCAAAGTATATTTCTTCGGTTTTCCATGTTACGCTATGTTCCACTTCCACTCCACGGCTTCTTAAGAGGAAACAAAGTGTATTTTCATTACACACAGTTAAGAAAGAAAATCCGATTACATGACATGACTCAGTACTGTGGACAGTGTCTCACACAACGACATGCTGACTGCAGTGGGGTTTGAACCTGACCCCAACAGCAACGCACTCCACTGCGCCACACGCCTCCCATCACATGAATATTCAGTGAATCTTTGTTTTTTCTACACCAGACAAATTATGATTGATGCAGAAATATTAACAATATGAAAATACCACGACATCGAGAATCATGCATAGCTAATGAGGCAAATGTCTTCTACTTTGACTTTAGGTATCGAACGTTTTGCTGATAATCTTTCTTCACTTTTACTTAAAGGTGGGCTAGGTAATTCACTTCAGAAACACTTGTTATTATATTCCATGGAATGCTCTTAACATCCCGATAGCAATGAATACATTAAATACTTTGACAATAAATATATACAAAAACATGTCATCTGTGGAAGCCGTGGCGCTGTAAAAAGTACGACCAATCATCTGAGCCGGCTAAAGTAACTGGACGGCCTACCTGCCTGTCAGCCTTCCATCGGGGCACAGACTCATCTCGTGCCCTCATTGGTCATGCGCGCGTTGGGGGAGGGGCTCTGTGAGGAAGTCTGAAGGAAGGGGCAGATTTTTTTCGGCTGTGTATTTTCAAATTCTAACGCACTCGAGCTGGTTTCTCCGTTCGTACCTACCCCACCTTTAAGTCAGATTTTATATGCAGGATTTTTTTATATTCATGTATTAGAAGTTCTAGAACAAATGGATACTTCTTCCACCACTGTTTATCTGCTTGCATTTGCACTGGGTGTAAGTCAAAGTGCATCCTGGGAAAGCATCACTAGATAGATAGATATAATTGAAGGGATGAACCCCTCTGTAATGGTCACACATGCAGAGCGCACAGCACACACAGTGACATGTGCTCTCTGCTTTTAACCCATCGTAATACCAGGAGTGTAGTACTAGGAGCAGTGGGCAGCTAGTGCACAGCGCCCGGGGAGCAATGGGAGTGTCCGGTGCCTTGCTCAAGGGCACCACGGCAGGGCGAACTGGGACCTCTCCCAGTAGCAGTCCACACTCCATATTTAGGTTTGTTCGGGGACTTGAACCGGCGACCCTACGGATCCCAGTCCAAGCCCCCACTGACTGAGCCGCTGCCGGACTAAACCCCAGATAAAGGCCATCATCTGTTTTAGAAAGTCAAATAAACATCTAACAGTTTTTACACAACTTCGAAATGTAAGGTTTAAAGTTAAAGTTACTATTTTCATTCTTAAACACTGAATTGAAGTCATTTGGAGTGATATGATGAGACGCGGAGAACAAAGAGAAGCGTATTAAAGATTGTGAAGCTGGTTATAAAATGACATGGCAATAAACCCTATTTAATTTAGTCTGAAATTACATTATTTAATTTCATATTCTGTTCTTGTATATTCTACTGACATGTATATGGACTTTTTGCACTACTTTGTATTTGTGTATATGTTGCATTGTTGGAGGAGCTCAGGTCAGAAGGACGTCATGGCCATTTCTACTCTGCAGCCTTGAGTCCTTTGAAACATGTCGTCATGGTAGAAGCCTACCTTCTGCCTCAGGTAGACGCTGCTGAGCGGAGCCACGTCGCACGCTTTGTGTTTCCCGAACACTTTGCACATGGAGCAGGTGGGCGTCTCACAGGAGAGGCAGTAGATATTGATCCTCTCCTCCTCGTGATCCTCGCACACGAGCTGCTGCTGCTGCTGCTGCTGCTGCTGCTGCTCGGGCTTCATGGGGACAGGCCTGGGACACAGAGTAACAACAACAGACATAAATCATCTAATTTGCATGCATACTTTAAAGGTGGGGTAGGTAAGTTTCAGAAACCGGCTCGAGATACACTTGTTGTTATATTCCATGGAATGCTCTTAATATCCCGATAGCAATGAATATCTGAAGTGCTTTGACAAACAATCCCTAAAAAATAATGTCATCTGTAGAAGCCGTAGTACTGTAAAAAGTACCCGGCTAAACGGATTGGATGGGCTACCTGCCTGTCAGCCTTCCATCGGGGCACAGACTAATCTCGTGCCCTCATTGGTCATGTGCGCGTTCGTGTGTGTTGGAGGCGGGCTCTGTGAGGAAGTGGTAGATTTTCTCCGGTTGTGTATTTTCAAATTCTAGCGATCTCGAGCCGGTTTCTCAAACTTACCTACCCCACCTTTAAGTACATGTATATTGAATTAATACATTAGGTACAACAATATAATACAAATACCGTAAATGTATACATATATGCATGTAAAAAATCATAATATACCGTAAATAAAATATATACATGGGTTAATAATAATGTTTTGTCAGAGTTTGAGAAATGGCTCCAGTCCAGCAGGTGGAGACAGGGAGCCAAGGGTGTGGTTCCACTGAGAGGTGGCTCAAAGGAAGTGAGCTTCCTATTTAATGAGCTAAATGCAGCACACCTGGGAACAGGAGAGGAGAGGAGAGGAGAGGAGAGGAGAGGAGAGGAGAGGAGAGGAGAGGAGAGGAGAGGAGAGGAGAGGAGAGGAGAGGAGAGGAGAGGAGAGGAGAGGAGAGGAGAGGAGAGGAGAGGAGAGGAGAGGAGAGGAGAGGAGAGGAGAGGAGACGAGACGAGACGCTGCTGGTGAATATGTGTGGATGCGTTAGTCTGGTCTCACCATGTTTGATTACATGTATTATTATTTCTAGTCTTAAGTTAGAAGCTAACATAAGATGCTGGAATATAATTGACTTTGTTGAGGTGCAGTTACTTTTGATTAGATATTAAAGGTGGGGTAGGTAAGTTTGAGAAACCGGCTCGAGATCGCTAGAATTTGAAAATACACAACCGGAGAAAATCTGCCTCTTCCTCACAGAGCCCCGCCTCCAACACACACGAACGCGCACATGACCAATGAGGGCACGAGGTAAGTGTGTGCCCCGATGAGAGGCTGACAGGCAGGTCGGCCGTCTTGTACTTTTTACAGTATCACGGCTTCTACAGATGACTTTTTTTATGGATTCTGTTGTCAAAGCACTTCAGATATTCATTGCTATCGGGACGTTAAGAGCATTCCATGGAATATAACAAAAAGTGTATCTCGAGCCGGTTTCTGAAACTTACCTACCCCACCTTTAAGTTTAATTGTAAACTTGGTTATGGAGCAGGAAAGAAAGTGCTTGTTAAAGGATGGCATGTTTTTTATTGAAATGTTTGTTTGCCTAAAATGAATAAAAATATGTTTTGTGTTGAAGGTTTTCGAGCTAAAGACTAAATGAGCATCACGAGGCTACGAGAAGCTGCATCACTCAAAGAAAGAGGGAGAGATTCAGGTCGGAGTCCGATGTGTCCTTTAGGAAGGAATCAAGCCTTTTTCAAGTTTAGTCCAGAGTCAATCAACCAATCACAACTTGACAAATAATAATAATAAATAAATACAATCCAAATATACATTCCTATCTACATGCAGTATATATGCAATAAATAGATAAAACTGAATAAAGAAATAAAATATATACTAGAAATAAAAAATATATATATAGTGGAACAAATATGTATAAAAGAAAGATATTTATGTAAAGAAGGCACAGTTTAAAATACAAAGGCGAATTCTATAACACACTATAATATACCCAACTTAAATATTAACTTTGGACACAATAAACACAGGACAAGTGTGCAAAGTAGACGAGTGGATATTTAAATACGATGAGTGCTCATAATGCAGGGTTTCTGTACAGCAGCAACTGGCCCACGACACCTCCTAAGTCTCCTCGAGTGACTGCATGGACGCAGAAGGACAGAAGCGAGGCTCCATCGAGCTCTGACGTCGGTGTCCGGCAGAAAGGATGATTAAGTCACGAGGAATCTTTTACGCACAGAAACGATGAGGAACTACAAAACACTTGTGAACAATCACATCTATTTTAGCCCACACAGATAGTGAAGGGACTCCTGTCCATCTTCCTTCTGTCCTATATCCTTCTGTCCTATATCCTTCTGTCCTTCTCTCTTTCTGTCCTTCTGTCCTATATCCTTCTGTCCTTCTGTCCTATATCCTTCTGTCCTACTCTCTTTCTGTCCTTCTGTCCTTCTTCCTTCTGTCCTTCTCTCTTTCTGTCCTTCTGTCCTATATCCTTCCGTCCTTCTGTCCTTCTCTCTTTCTGTCCTTCTGTCCTATATCCTTCTGTCCTATATCCTTCTGTCCTTCTGTCCTATATCCTTCTGTCCTATATCCTTCTGTCCTTCTGTCCTATATCCTTCTGTCCTATATCCTTCTGTCTTTCTTCCTTCTGTCCTTCTCTCTTTCTGTCCTTCTGTCCTATATCCTTCTGTCCTTCTGTCCTATATCCCTCTGTCCTTCTCTGTTTCTGTCCTTCTGTCCTATATCCTTCTGTCCTCTCTTTCTGTCCTCCAGTCCTTCTTCCTTATGTCCTTCTCTCCTATATCCTTCTGCCTTTCTTCCTTTTGTCCTTCTTCCTCCTGTCCTTCTGTCCTTCTCATTCTGTCTTTCTGTCCCTATTTCATTCTATCCTTCTGTCCTTCTATCCTTCTCTCCTTCTCTCCTTGTGTCCTCCTGTCCTTCTTCCTCCTGTCCTTCTTCCTCCTGTCCTCCTGTCCTTCTGTCCTCCTGTCCTTCTTACTTCTGTCCTCCTGTCTTTGTGTCCTTCTGTCCTCCTTTCCTTGTGTCCTTCTATCATTATGTCCTCATGTCCTTATGTCCTCCTGTCTTTCTTCCTCCTGTCCTTCTGTCCTCTTGTCCTTCTTCCTTCTCATTCAGTTCTGTCTTTCTGTCCTTCTTTCCTTCTATCCTTCTGTCCTCCTGTTCTTCTGTCCTTCTTACTTCTATCCTTCTCTCCTTGTGTCCTCCTGTCCTTCTTCGTCCTGTCCTTCTGTCCTCCTCTCCTTGTGTCCTTCTGTCTCTGCCAGCACTGACTCAGTGAGCGTCTATTTTAAATATCAGAGCAGAGTTGTAGAGAGTGGACGATTATAAAACAGCCAGATGGACTGAGGAGGATTCTACTCGCATACAGAATGGTAGAGAGCAAAACACTTCAGACGACATCGTGCAGTCGAGCATCCGCAGATACAGAACGAAGTGAACAAAGCTCTGACCGAAGGTATAACTGTAACGCCTGCTGACTTTGCAATGTAGGCAAAGGCCCCGCCCAACAAGCACCAAGGTCACAGAAGAAAGGCTCAAGTAGAGACACAACTAACCCCTATCATGTAATCAGAAGTGTAACGTCTGGCATGAGACACATCGTGTATCAATACACGTGTCTGTCTCTTCGGCGACCGTGGCTGTGCGGGGGTGCGGTCGTCTTCCCACCAGAAGGTTGTTGGTTCGATCCCAGCGCGCGCAGTCAACATGTGGATGTGTCCTTGGGCGAGATACTGAACCCTGAGTAGCTCTGGTGTGTGTGTGTGTGTGTGTGTGGTGTGTGTGTGTGTCTCGTAGTATATAAAGCACTTCTCAGTCCCCGATGAAGCTGTATAACTACAGTCCATTTGTCAGTTAAGTTTTGTGTGCGTGCAAAACATTTTGACATGTTATTCTGATGTTCTTCTACTTCCTGATTTGTTTTCCTTGCAGTGTCTAACATACTCCACTGTGGGGTCAACCTGTGACTGGTGCTGGATTCAACCTCTACAGTGACACGACTTGATGCATGTAAAAAAAGACCTTTCGAAAAGCGTTGTATCAGTGCTGACATCACGCACTGATAATGTGTTGGGAACATGTATTCCTAATTAACCTGTTTTATTATAACTTATCATTTCAGTCCTGAAAAATGTAATTATCCTGGTTCGTCCATGTGACAAATGTTATTATTAAAGTGAATACAATGAAGAAATAATAATAATCATAATAATCCTTATATTTATCATCGCGCTTTATTAATACACATTACACACACACGTAATGGTCATCTACTGTGGACAATACCGGAGCAAAGTGTCTGGCCCACGGACACAGCGGCCTGACGCCGTGGGGCGCGAGCGGGTTTCGAACTGGAGTTCCCCAACGCCCCCTTGATCGGATGAACGCACAGCCCACTGCGCCACTCGTCCCGAAATGAACCATGAATTCTAATTCTCTCAAATAACATCCTGTGTTTTCTGTCTTCAAACCCGCTGCACAGTTTAATCAGCCAGAAAACCTACTCCAATAATAACGTCTCCTCTGCACCGCTGTCAGAGAGAGAGCACTCGCACACACTGCTGCCCCCTGGCGGTGGTCCTCCATGACTACAACAACACCGAGTGGCTTCAGACTATATAAAGACCTCGGTCTGTTTGGGAGATGTGACGCACCACTGAGCAAGAAGTGATATGAGGGACATGTTCCAATGTTGATGATTGAAAAATAATGATTACATTCATCTTGAGGTTTTGCTGATTGTTAGAAAATACCGTATATTGATAAAATGTTGTTATATGTGTTTAAACTTACATTGAAGTGTTTTATAAACCATTAACTACAAGTTTATACATGTTAAATGAAGGGGTGACGGTAAGTTCTGCGAACTTACACACACACACACACACACACCACACATAACAAGATAATACACACAACAATACAGACACACATACACTCTCACCCACAGATGATACACACTCTCACACACACTCTCTCTCTCTCACACACACACACACACACACACACACACACACAGATAAACCACACATGAATGTAACACACACACACACACACACAGATAAACCACACATGAATGTAACACACACACACACACAGATAAACCACACATGAATGTACACCACACACACACACACACACACACACACACACACCTACCTGCTGGCCTCCTGCTGTCTGTACAGGTCCAGGATGTTCTCCACCAGCAGGTTCCTCTGCAGACCGTACACCCCGTGCCGGTCCAGCAGAACCTCCTGTCTGCAGGACGGGCAGCGGAACCGAGAGCCGATGGAGAGAGGAGGAGGAGGAGGAGGAGGAGGAAGAAGAGCGGGACTGCCAGAGGGGGTTAGAAGACTGGAGGAAGAGAGAAGGATTCAAGGATTCAAAGCTTTGTTGTCATGTGCACAATACAATGTATGCATGTCTGTACTTCATTTGATGTTCTTGTACTTCACCTGCTTATGCTAATGAAGTTATTTTATACTTCTACTCCAATACATGTTGGAAGCAACGCATCAGTAATCACAATCCAGTAATGTTATATTTTATTCTGAAATGGGAAGTACTTTTACTTTTGGTACTTCATGTATATTTGGACGCCAATATCTGTGTAGTTTTACTTAAGTTATATTTGAAGTGCTACACTTTTACTTTTAAGTGAATATTTGTACATGTTAGGGTCAAAACACACTATAAAAAAATAATGTATTTGAAATAGTGTCGACATTTGTTGGAATGATGGCTGGACGTGAGAAATGTAATTGATTGATTTAAAACGAGGGACAGTGTACATTAATCAACATGTAAAAGTACTCGAATAGCCAAAAGGCGAGTTTTCATCGATAGTCCCTTTGCCAGATGGTGATGGCAAAATTGAAAATACCACGAGTTTGTTATACCATTGTACACATTTACAATAGATGACATCACTGAATACAGGTAAGAGCAAGTCATGATGATAAATAAAACAAATGATGGAGGATCATGTCAACCTTGCACATTCTTCTGTATATGTTGCACATTTGTCTTTGAAAATAAACGGCTCTTAAATTAGTAAATAATCCTATTTTATCATACTTACTTTTTTTATAGTTGTATTTCTTGTAAACATGTCTTAAAGGTGGGGTAGGTACGTTTGAGAAACCGGCTCGAGATACACTTTTTGTTATATTCCATGGAATGCTCTTAACATCCCGATAGCAATGAATATCTGAAGTGCTTTGACAACAAATCCATAAAAAAATGTCATCTGTAGAAGCCGTGATACTGTAAAAAGTACAAGATGGCCGACCTGCCTGTCAGCCTTCCATCGGGGCACAAACTTATCTCGTGCCCTCATTGGTCATGTGCGCGTTCGTGTGTGTTGGGAGGGAGGGGCTCTGTGAGGAAGTGGCAGATTTTCTCCGGTTGTGTATTTTCAAATTCTAGCGATCTCGAGCCGGTTTCTCAAACTTACCTACCCCACCTTTAAGATTACAATATGATTAATACACATTGTGGAGTGTGAGTGTTTGGGCTAATTCACAGATTAAAACCGTATCTGTTTTTAGTTTTACCGTTTTACGTTCTAGCTGTATGATGAGATATTGTAAGGTAATGTTCTTTGCGTTCCTCCCTCAGGAAAGTGACCGCGCTGAAGAATGCTCTTAACATCCCGATAGCAATGAATATCTGAAGTGCTTTGACAAAAAATCTGTAGAAGCCGTGATACTGTAAAAAGTACAAGATGGCCGACCTGCCTGTCAGCCTTCCATCGGGGCACAAACTTACCTCGTGCCCTCATTGGTCATGTGCGCGTTCGTGTGTGTTGGGGGAGGGGCTCTGTGAGGAAGAGGCAGATTTGTCTCCGGTTGTGTATTTTCAAATTCTAGCGATCTCGAGCCGGTTTCTCAAACTTACCTACCCCACCTTTAATGTCGTAGTAGTCCTTTATTTGCTTCTTTTTACAATTAAATCCCTCTTTTGTATGCACCATGAGTCAAAAGAGTACAGACCGAGAGATCATAATACCGTTTCCCACAATCCCGAATACAAATATGTATATAAAAATATGTATAAATCCTATATACACAATCAACAGACACATGTATACATCATTATACATATACATTAAACATCAAAGTTTCAGATTCTGAAATTAAATAAATAAATGACTCGTTAAATCAGAACCTGTGAAACGAACAGCCGTGATAAGACGGACTCACCTGGAACATGTCGTTGGCACACTTCCTGCAGAGGTTGTGCTGGCAGGGCAGGATGACCACGGGTTTGGAGAACATCTCCAGACACACGGGGCAGATCAGCTGCTTCTCCAGGTTCTCCATGATGGTTCCACGTCCAGAACCACGTCCAGAACCAGGTCCAGATCTGCCTTCTGATGGGGGCCTGAGGGCGAAGTTCATCCCCTCCAGGAACCAGGGCGCCAAATCCAAGAGAGTAGCAAGAAGGGGAGGTGGATTTTAAGGGGATAGTTGAGATTTTAGGGGAGTTTTTTGTCGTATTTCGTCTCTGTTCTGTTCTGGATCTTTCTCCAGCTGTCTATCTCTGTCTACCCCCATGTGAAGACCCTCCCATGCCCCCTGCCTCCGTCCCACAGCAGCCCCACTGTTGCCTGTTGGTATTTTTAGCTCCTGGGTTTGTTCTGGCTTGGGTTACTGTCTAAACTCAGGGCGTGGCGCAGGATCAGGACGAGGGTCATCTCCAGGGTTCAAATGATGAAGTCTGTATGAAGTCTGATCCCTCAGAGGGGGTCCGGGGGACATACGCAATGAAGCCTCTGGTCGCCATGTTGGAGGTCATTATCACTTCTGGATAAACACATCGCTCCATTTCTAGCCGGAGCCGTCCGTTGGTCACAGTTTACGCAGAGATTTTGAGGGGAAAGTATTGGTTTGTGTTGCATCCATGTTCCCAGGTTCTTCAAGTCCTGTATTTTACTATTTTCCCAGGTACACATCGTCTCAATATTCTCTCAAATACATTGAATTCTTAATTATTATTTTTTGTCAAAAATATTCAATATGCTTGCCTGTTGTTCATACACGTGTCAGGGAGAAAAAATAAATTAAATAAATAAATAAATAATAAAATAAATAAAAAAGTAATTATAATACATTTTAAATATATATTTTTTTTAAGTGAAAAAAAGTGTGGAAAAAACAATATATATACAATAATAATTTTTAAACAATAATTTAACAGAGTAGTCTTTTAATAGGTATGAATAGGGGGGCGTGTGGTGCAGTGGATTGTGCGTGTGGTGCAGTGGCAGGTTCAAACCCCACTGCAGTCAGCATGTCGTTGTGTCCCTGAGGGGCCCTTCTCACTTCGGTTAAATGGATTCCTTGCGTCCCTCACTTGCGTCGTTTCCCTGCGTTTAGTCCCTCCCACCAAGGAAGCATGGAGAGACGCAAGGAAACCACGAGAAGCAGGGACATGAGTTTTAAGAGCAATGGGACGTCCTTTCCTCCGGGGCGTCACGTGAAGCGACGTCCGTTTGTGATGACGCCGCACAGCTGATCGTCTGACAGCAGATCTGTCCCCGTTGTTTCCCCGCCTCTGTTAGCACACATTTACTGACACTAACATTTGTATCATCTGTTGTAGTCTTTAAATGTATAAACGAAAAAAGCGATCATGAAAATGTTTCCAATAAATGATTGTCAAATTATTTTTGACCACTTAGTTGTTCAGATATATCACATATTTGTAACTAAATGAAACATGAATTGAAACAAAACACGGTATAAACTGAGGGAGTGACTCCCGTGAGGTTCATGTATCTTCTTCACTCCGCTGGGAAACTGCTCTCATGTCAAGAAGCATCAGATCAACATGCGCTGCATCGTCCAATCAGTGAGCGATACACAGTAAGGGGGCGGGGCGGGGCGAGCGTCTGAGGATTTCATCTAAGGATGGTCTGGCGCTGGTCTGGCGGTTCCTCGGTTATAGCTCCTCCATTATCGCTCCTCGCTCGTCGGTCGTCCGTCAAAAAGACGCTACTCAAGATGGCGCAGACAAATCTAACTTCCGGTGAAACCGAGGAGCGAGGAAATGACAAATAAGAGAAGTGAGAAGGGCCCCGAGACTCTTCACCCCAAATTGCTCCTGTGGGGATTGTCCCACAGTATTGAGAATGTAAGTCGCTTTGGATAAAAGCGTCTAACAAGTTACCTGTAATGTAATATTAAACTTGGAGATGTTTTAACCCTAATGCTAAAATAATTACACTTGTTTGTGATTTGCCTCCTGGGTCTGACTTTCAAGTATGTACAATGTTTACTTGTAACCATACCTGCCTCCTTCCTTTGATTCACTACAATTAGAAACACATATAATACGTTGGACCTTTAATAACCCACTCATACGTGATGAGTGATTGATTAAGTCATCGAGCCAGAAGCAGCAGCGTGGAAAAAGATATAAATAAAGTTAGAAATTAGATCTTCAGATAAAGCTGAATGGGCATCCTGAACAAAGACAGCTCGTGGAAACATTTCACAAACCTTTATCTGAGTCGAGCACGCCATCTACAGGCTTAACTCTTTTTAAAGCATGAGGAACACAATTATACTGAATGTCTTGAAGTTCAGAAAAGTTGGTCTCAGTAGTTTGTTGGGGGGATTTAGGGACTTTAATGAACTGACAAGAGGCTTTTCCTCCACAACTACAGATTAACATGGACTAAACACTTGCGCTCCTTCATCACAAGAGTACCTATGATGTGATGAAGTGTTCCTAGATTTAAAAGTAACATATCAGGAAGCTGATTTTTTACACTGCAATCTCATAATGGAAATAGCTACGTATGCATATTTGAAATGTTATTTTCTTAACTAAAGTGTTGATGGTCAAGAAAGGGACTTTGAATGATGTGCATGGAGTCGCACTGGAGACGAGAAGTTATTTTAAAATCCATTTTAATGTTTGTTTTTAAATAATACTTTTAAGTGCCGCCATGTGGGATTTATTTTTTCATGCTACTCTTTAGTTGTTTCAAAATCCACCCTAAGCAGGTTCTTAACCATATTATTTTGATCCTCAACATTAAAGTCTATTTCCCAGAGTTGATACCCCAACGTTTTTTGATAGAAATGTATAGTACGGGTCCCCAGCACATATAGAAACTGCCGGATGCTAACCTGCATATGTTTTAAATTGGCAAATTTAACACAAGTTGCATATGCAGACAATAGCTAAACATTGGCTTGGCCGATTTGGAACATTTCTGAGGGTTTTTGAGGATGTTGAATCCAGTTCTGACACTTTCAGGTGTGGATGAAATGGCCATATCTCCCTTAAATTCACAGCAAACTTACCCAGCTTTCACACACTAATTCGTGGGTAATACAGCCTTGTGTACCCTGTATTCACAGTAATCTTACCCAGCTTTCAGACACTAATTCCGGGGTAATAAAGCCCTGTACATCTCCCTGTATGAAATGGCCATATCTCCCTTAAATTCACAGCAAACTTACCCAGCTTTCACACACTAATTCATGGGTAATACAGCCATGTGCACCCTGTATTTAAAGTAATCTTACCCAGCTTTCAGACACTAATTCCGGGGTAATAAAGTCACCCTGGACGCGTTGTCAAATGTGAATGAAATGGAAAGGTTCCTGTACATTTCAATCACTTTTGATGGGAGTATTCAGGTGTGGATGAAATGGCCATATCTCCCTTAAATTCACATCAATCTTACCCAGCTTTCACACACTAATTCATGGGTAATACAGCCATGTGCACCCTGGTTAAATATGACCACTATTAACCAGAAAGTGGTCATATGTGTGCCCTCGGTGGGCGGATTTGATGACATTTGGAGCGATTTTTGAGATTTAGGGGACTCAAAACTGCTATTTTGACCCTAAAAATGTCCGAAATTGATCCTAAATAACATCCAAAACCAGACCAAAATTGTCCAAATCGACCAAGCCATTTTTGCAATTGTCTGCATGCTAATTAATGCAATTTATGCTAATTGTCGGACATATGCAAGTAAGCATCTGTCAGTTTCTATGTGCTGTAAACCCGTTCTATACATTCCTATCATAACACTTTGGGGTACTAACCCTAAACTTGCGCCCTCCCTCTGACCCCCAGCAGCTTCCTGATAGGAGAGGAGATGGCAGTGAGGTCAGCGAGCGAACAAACACAAGGTATTTTCTAATCCGGAGAATGGAGTCGGCTAAACAGACTAAGCTATTAATGGGATTACACGACTATTTATAGGCTAGGAGTGGAGCGCTGCTGCAGAGGAAGCTAAACATACAAACAAACACACAGCAGCCACTCATCCTGCAGCTCTGCTCACAGCTTCTGGGTGGAAATTTAACAATAACAATATTGGCTTGCAAAATGTAAAAGTGTAGAAATAGAAAGCAGCATTACAGGGAAAATAATCAGTTAAAGTCCAAGGAGCTCAACATTGCAATTAGGTTACAATCTTATTGCTAAAAATCAATCAATACTAAATGCATATCATAATGAAAACATTATAAACACACACATTGTAGTTTATTTGGACTCACTCCCACTTACACTGTGCTGCAGCTGCTCAGAATGTGGATACATCCGCCGGCCGCTGAAAATAGTCCCTATCAAATTCACTCCTGTGATTTTTCTATTTATGTTTCTTGCACCTTTTTCATTTTGCCTTATGACACCTCTAAGCCATTTCACACGGGAGGATGCTCTTCGTTAATGATAGTGTTATTGTGTATACTCGAATGCTTTATGGATGTGTGTGTACTACATTTATGTGTGGTTTATCTGTGTGTGTGTATTAGGTGTGTGAGTGTGTATCATCTGTGGATGGGAGTGTATGTGTCTGTATTATGTGTATGTGTGTGTGTGTGTGTGTGTGTGTGCATCAGCGTCTTATGACTATAACTGATCCGTTATACGTGAGTAACAGATGGATGTTTGTGGGATGCATTGTTGTGATAGATGGATACAAACAAATTGTGTGTGTGCTACATTACTGTAGTTACTTCCTGTTATATGGTGCATGGAGAATTATAATTGTCAAGCCCATGGAGGGTTTTAGGGCAATTCTCCTTTACATTTTTTATATTGTATCTCATCAAAAGTGTAAATAAGAAAAACAAAACAAAGAAAAACACAATGTTGTTTCGCTGTTTAACACTAGAACCGCCAGAGGTCGCTGTATACCTAAAACCGCCAACGGGTAAAATGTACCCGCTATTGATTTTCAAGGTACAATGTTCTTTTATTTATCATACAGAACAGTGAGTTTTGATCGCACAGGGATGACATTTATACCAATATACTCTGTGGACTCTCAGCTTTTCATATGACATAGTTTGTGCAGATAACATGAAGTATAAAATATCGCTCAGAGTGCTGATTTAAACACTTGGTGTTAGACTTGTGTTTTGTTTAGGTACAAATCTCTCTATCTATAACTATCTATCGATCCATCTGTAATGTTATGTTCTATGGACATATAATTGTCTACATAAACAGACGACGCGGACTACTTCTCTCATTCCGAGTGTCCATCTTTATTCAACTGGCACGTAACCTGCATGCATTACGTCCTCAACGTGAGCTCAGTCATCCAAGATCTTGTATTCTCCAAGATGTTACACTATCTATAACTGTCTGTCTGTCTGTCTACCAATCTCTCTCTCTCTATCTATAAGGAACCGCAGTAGACAAAAGGCATTGCTATAGCAACACGTCATGTTTACGCTGCATTTTCTATGAGGTAAATATTACCCGCTGGCGGATATGGGTATAAATGGCGTTTTTTTTGGCGATCTTTTCAATCCGACTTCATATTGACAATTGTTAATAACAGAGGGTGCTACATAACACACTTTCAGGAAAAGTCACGGACTGGGAGACTTTAATATGTTATTGAAAAAAAGTTACATACAATCAAAAAACTGCTATGGGTAAAATGTACGTTGGCGGTTCTAGTGCTTTCGCTGTTTGTTAAAAAAGTTCAATGGCTGAGCATTTCAGGAAGTTAGTGACACTGTTAAAACAAATGTAACTACAAATTTGCCTCCAAACGGACAAACATGTCTTCTCATTGACATTTCCGACCATAAAACATCAAAGTTTTCCTTCAATCTTTAAAAGTGAATGCAGTAAAACACAATTATGCTCATCCAGCGGCATCAAACATGTTGCAAATTGTTCCAATAAAACACAAACACAGAGACAGGAAGTTATCAAATCCCCCTTTTTTTATTTGGTTGAATTTCACAACAACTCATTTACAGATCGTCCACAGGGAACCACGACGATGACTGAAATACTAACTAAAATAGTCTTTGTCATGTTGCTCTATACTCAATTTCATCCAGTAATGAGAACACAGATGCTCAAAATCACCCACCTGCTCATGGAAGAGCGTTAGCTTCATGCTAACCGTTAATAGCATGGTGTTGCTATCGGGTTAGCACGAAGAATTTAAACCAGTATTTTAAAGTCGACACACAAATTACTTTAGAGACTGTGATCATCATTTAACACCAACGTTGAGCAACATGTCGAAAGCGCCCATCATAGCCATTTTTTTTAGTAATATTACATTTAAATAAGGTATTTCTACAACGGCGTATTAGGGCCATTGTATAAGAATAATAGTTACTGAGCCGAGGAAGGGGGGTAATATGATGTGTTATTTACATTAAAGGTGGGGTACGTAATTCACTTCAGAATCACTTGTTTTATTCCATGGAATGCTCTTAACTTCCCGATAGCAATGAATACATTACATGCTTTGACAATAAATCCATTAAAAAAAATTATCTGTGGAAGCCGTAGTACTGTAAAAAGCACGACCTGGCCTACCTGCCTGTCAGCCTTCCATCTGTGCACAAACTCATCTCGTGCCATCATTGGACATGTGCGCGTTCGTGTGTGTTGGAGGAGGGGCTCTGAGAGGAAGGGGCAGATTTTTTTCGGCTACGTGCTTTCAAATTCTAGCGATCTGGTTTCTCCAAAATTACCTACCCCACCTTTAAATAAAAGTATTTCTGATTCTGATATTCTCTCAGATTAAAAACTCACAAGATTAGAAGTACAGTTTGATTAAAACGGATAACATTTGAACATTTCCGCGATTTCTTTGTGGAAAAGTATAAGCACCTGACTTTCACTCAGTTTTGACTTAATATGTTGCCCCGCTGCATTTCTTTTTTTACCCACAATGGCCTTAATACGCCGTTGTATATTCCTATGTTACACGTACAAATGAAAAATGTATGTACACTGTTAAAACAGACAACAATTCATCAAACAAGTCCATTCACGACGAGGAATATTGTAACTTGTTTTGCCGTCCTAGGAGTTATTTACAACAATTACAAAAATAATAAATAATATGTCTTCTTGCATTCCTCCGTGAACTCACAGCTTTTACAGCTCAAGCTATTTGACACGATTTGAAGAAAGACAGAAAAATAATTATTCCTGAAATGTTACGGGACGCTTAGAGTTATAATACTTAAAGTTTTAGACGTTAGAAAACTGAAATAATGACCTTACAGTCGGCGGACAGTTCCTCTGAAGCTGATATGTAATCCTTCAAAGTAAAATCCAAAATTAAGAGAGATGGAGGTATTTCTTTTTTATAGCTGGTTTATGATCAGTTTGTTATTCTCAGATTGGAGCGATGAGCTTGTTTGTTGGTCCTTTACGTAGGTCTACTTTAATTCACCAGGCAATAATATAAATATTAAAGAATGTCAAGCAGCTGAGAGATGACTTTAGCTTAAGCTACACAGGTTAAAAGCAAAGGAACGCCTTTTAAATGTCACCCTGCCACATGAAAAGGACAATATTCGTTATAAAAATGTAAAATAACTCGCCTACAATTAACACAACTCGGCACTATACAATAATTTCCAGCAGCACATGGAGCGATTCACACAAAGATAACAGTCTTTAAAAGGTTTGCATTGGCCATTTTTCAAACATTTGATGACATTGTACAGACAAATAAAGAAAATAAAAGGTTAGCTAGAGCACTTGCAGAGTAGGGCTGCTCGATTATGGCAAAATCATAATTATTTGGGTCAATAATTGAAATCTCGATTATTAAAAAACGATTTACTTTGGAAACATACATTCATTGAAAAGAAAAATGTGAACAGTATGTTTTTAACAGTTGATTACCCTGAACTTTACGTATAATCCAACTGAAAAACCAATACAAAAAAATAATCGTTCTATTTAGATTATGTTGTTTTCATAAACGTTGCAAGCCAAAATCATAATTGCGATTAAAATACGATTAATTGAGCAGCCCTAACAGAGGATACGTCTTTTTGAAAAGTACCTGTGAGTGATGTGCAAATGCTTTTTAATTAGTAGACCAGGATCCAAAGGGAATATGCGAAAGACCAGAGATTTACATTTTGAGAGGTGTACGAAGTGAGCAGAAATGTGTGTTTTTGAGTCCGACCACCGACATCTCACAGATCCAGATTCACTAAAGGTTTGCAACAGAAAGGAAACAACCAACACTAAAAATGGAAAGCTAGGGTTTAAAAGTACATGTATGTAAATGTGATTATGTTACGCTCTATTTACAGGGAATTCAAGCGAATAGACACCAACATGAAAAATGTTCTGCTCAGTCACTGCTGTTTATAGTTCAAGGCGCATCACTGTCAATTAGACAGGAAGCCGGGGGGGGGGAATTTATGCAGAACTTACAGAGGACTTATTCTAAAGCTCCTTACACACCAAACTGACACCAAAGAACACGTCCCGACAGAACGTGGCCTCGCGTCTCCTGCGTCTTGGCCATGTGTCGCACTGGAACACACCGCAAAGACTTCAGCCGACGGCCAAGAAGCACGCACGAACTGCGCATGCGTGAGTGGCAATAACTCTGCTTACCAGCAGGCGGCGGTAGTGTGTATTCGTCATTCAAAAGAGGCAACAGCCGGAAGACAGACTGCGTGATACACCGAGAGAAGAAGAACAGACTGCGTGATATAAACAAACAACAAATATCGTGTGCGTTCCATTTTCGCTCTACAGCGAGAAGCTCACGGGGCTTTCCCGAACCTGCGTCGAGAGCTGGAGTTAAATGAAATCTCAGGTTTGCCTTCTTAATCGTTTGTTTGGGTCCCTCACTTCCGCTTCGCCTCTCATGCACTGATTCGCTCGCTGAACAGCCAATCAGAGTGATTTCTTAGGCCGACGGGCTCCTGATTTGACATGTGGAATCGGCGGCGGAAGGTGTCGGCACGGCCGAAAAGACACGATGTGCAGGACACACCAATCTGAGTAGGGCGACATGACGCTCATTGACGGCCAGACATCTATCGACGCCGAAAATCGGCTCGGTGTGTAAGGACCTTAAGATGTCCCGCCCCTTAGCCTATTACGTACAATGTGTTGGAGTAAACAAAGGAGTCCAATGGAGGCGTTCATTTGAGCCTTTGCAGACCATTGACATGCACAGAAACCGATATAAAGCATAAAAGGGAATCTTGTTCATTCACACCTAATAGTCCGCTTCTCAGATGAGCACCAGACGACAGTTTGTTACATTGTTTCATTTTTCAGAAGGTTCGGTTTGCGTTCACACTGGCAAAACTCAAACGGCCTATAAGCTTTAAACACAAGTCATGTGCACGGAAATGCTATTCAACCATTGGTCAGACATTAAGGGGAAAAAAAAACGCAAATCCCGGCAATTTCTACCGGAGCCTCCGCCATGGAGCATCGGCACTTTCATGCTGCTGTTAATCTGGAGACCAACAGACACGGCCCGCGCATACGATTATATAATCAGACAACGTCCATTAAAAAACATTATAACTAGGGATGCCAGTGATTATTCGATTATTCGTTAGTCTCCATAATCGAATATTATTTTTAAAAATCGATTTTATTTATATATATTTTTATTATTATGAATGAATTTTTTTTTAAATAATCGATTATTATTCGCCAGGGCTGCCGAATAATCGATTTTTATCATGGTCAGTTTCTGGCAACCCTAATTATAACACATATAATGAGACGTTCTGCAGTCAGGAGGGCGTTTCACCGACGAGAGGTGGCTCTGACTTTTATAGCTGACGTAGAATTTTTACTTTACACGACACTGTTCAACACTTCATCCTGCTTCACTCTTTAACTAAACAACCGCGGATGTCTTGAAAGACTCTTTCGCTAAAGATTTGGAAGACATCTGCGTTCTTGTGACTCGTAAATATACGCTTCCTGTGTTTTGGTGCGGACTACGTTCACACCAGCGATGAACCGCTCCAGAGTTCGCAAGCAAGCGCTCCGGGACCACCTGTTTTAGCGGACCAGAGTCCGGTTGTTTAGTTCACTGCAGAGGTCTGCGTTCACACCGACCCAAACGAACCGCACCAAGCGGCTAAACGCACCAGGGTTCGATTCAACCGGACTCTACAAGGCAGGTGTGAACGCACCCTCAATGGAAGAATCCTCCATCCAATTTCAATCACAAATGATTCTATAAATAAAAATGTTACGAAAACTAAAAATGCTATGAATAAGAGTTGTCATCAAATTAGATACGATTCCCCTTGCAATGCAGTCTAAGTGAATCTGGACCTGAGAGGATAGATAGTTAGTGGATGTGTTACGTGTTGCTCTGGTAATAAGAGGTTACAAATTAAAAGGTTAAACACCCTGAACCGAGTTTAAAATATTAAAAGAAACCCAAGTGTAACAGACCCGCTTTGCAAGGTGCAGACCCCAAATGCATAATGTGCAAACAACTTTGACAAACTGAACTGTGGCTTACAGAGGAAATGGCTTTCCAGAGATTATTATGGGATGGCTGACTACATGGAGCGTCTATAACATATAGTCTGACTGCAAGGAGCGCAACGACCTAACAACACATGACCAAGTAATAAAATGTTATCTGTTATTGTCCATTTCGTCCGTAGATTATCTCGGGGTATCCAAGGATGGCACACGATGACATACGGGCTGGTACGTGTGTGTGTGTGTGTGTGGGGGGTTTGTCTGTATGTACTAAATGTACGTGTGGTTTATCTGTGTGTAATAGGTGTGAGTGTGTATCATCTGTGGGTGAGAGTATGTGTGTCTGTATCTGTGTGTGTATTATCTTATTATTGGTGTGGTGTGTGTCTGTGTCTGTACTACATTTATGTGTGGTTTATCTGTGTGTGTGTCTGTGTGAGCAACCAGAGTCTGCATGTAGATAGTTCTTCATTGTTGTGGGATGGATTGGAGACTGTAGTATTCCAGTGCTGTACAGAATGGGTTGGCATGCATTCGGGGGGAAAAATGCATGCATGTTGGGGAGGAAAGACTCGACTCCCGATCCATGCTGCAAAGCTCCAGCTCCAGGTTTTGGCTCAGACATTAAAACATCAAAATCTTAATCCAGCAGTAAATCAGGCAGGCAGTCTCTGCTGCTGCGTCGCATGTCTTCTGTCCCCCCCACCTCCTCAGTTTCCTACGTTCATGAGAAATGTGGTCGCCTCCAGATTCAAAATGTTTTCTTCAAAAGGATATTCTGAACCAACGCACTTGGCATCTCAAGAGCTTGTTTGAAAGGTGTCAATGCAACAATTAACTGAATGCAATTGTTCGACTTAAGGGAGATGAAGAGGAAATAAAAAGGAAATCCTCCACACCCACGTCGTCGTGCTGCTGGCTTCTGATGTAAACGTCACAAATAGCATCCAATTCCACATCTCCAAAAACCCTGCTAGTTTTTCTTTTTTCGAGGAAAACTCCAAGACAAGTTGAAGGGGAAGAAATGTAATCAGGAAAGGCTCCAAACGTCCGAAATGGAGGGCGACGTAGGAGACGTTTAAACCAGTCCTGATGTTGAGAGCGGATACATGATGAGGATCCTCGTTCCTTGATGTTTCTAGCCCTCTGTCGGGGCCATCTTTAAGCCCAGTGTCACATCCTTAGTGGTTGTAATGGGAGGTTAAGAACGGATTAGTACCAGGAATGTTTGCCAAGCCGAGCCCAGGATGATTTTTCAAAATGTTGGCGAAAAAAAAATCACATCTGAGCCAGGTGAGAGGCTGGAAGTGGAAACGGGACTTAAGAGATTTTCAGAGCACATGCAGAAGTTTAATTTGCACAAATACTCCTTCATAACTTGAGTTCTATGGAGGGGGCCGAGAGGCTTTAAGTGCCCACCTTACGGGTGTTGTCTGGTGGGTGGATTAGGCTGGTGGAGAGGTCAGGATGGAGGTGAGGGTCTGGATGGTGGATCGGATGTGGATCATAGGCGGGGGGTCCAAAGGCTAACAAAGGGAGAAAATCCAGGGGTCAGGCTGAGAGTCAAACAGCATAAAAGGAATTTGCATGTATTTTTTGATATTTGTAAGGCAAGGCAAGGCAAGTTTATTTATATAGCACTTTTCAACGCAAGGCAATTCAAAGTTCTTTACAAAAAAAATGAAAGACATTAAGTATTACAAAAGAAAAGCTAATAAAATAAACATTAAGGAAAAATACATGGATAAAAGTTACAGTGCAGTTTAAAATATGAATAGTTCAATTAAATGCAGCGACAAAAAGAAAAGTCTTCAGCTGGATTTGAAAGTAGTCAGAGTTGCAGCGGACCTACAGGTTTCTGGGAGTTTGTTCCAGATGTTTGGAGCATAATAACTGAACGCTGCTTCTCCATGTTTAGTTCTGTCTCTGGGGACAGGAAGCTGACCAGTCCCTGAAGACCTGAGAGATCTGTCTCTGGGGACAGGAAGCTGACCAGTCCCTGAAGACCTGAGAGATCTGTCTCTGGGGACAGACAGCTGACCAGTCCCTGAAGACCTGAGAGATCTGTCTCTGGGGACAGGAAGCTGACCAGTCCCTGAAGACCTGAGAGATCTGTCTCTGGGGACAGGAAGCTGACCAGTCCCTGAAGACCTGAGAGATCTGGATGGTTCAGAGTTTAGCAGGAGGTCAGAAATGTATTTTGGGCCTAAACCATTCAGTGCTTTATAAACCAGCAGCAGCATTTAGAAATCTATTCTTTGACACACAGGAAGCCAGAGTGAAGACTTCAGAGCAGGAGTGATGTGATCCACTTTCTTAGTGTTAGTGAGGACTCGAGCAGCGGCGTTCTGAATCAGCTGCAGCTTCCTAATAGATGTGTTAGTGAGACCTGTGAAGACACCATTGCAGTAGTCGAGTCTACTGAAGATAAAGGCATGGACAAGTGTCTCCAGATCCTGCTGTGACATTAGTCTTTTAATCCTAGATATATTCTTTAGGTGATAGTAGGCTGATTTAGTAACTGTTTTAATGTGACTGTTGAAACTCAGGTCAGAGTCCATGACTACACCTAGATTTCTGGCTCTATCTGTTGGTTTGAACATTGCAGACTGAAGCTCAGCGCTAACTTTTATACGTTCTGCCTTGGCTCCAAAAACCATTACCTCGTTTTTATCTTTGTTTAATTGGAGAAAGTTCTGACACATCCAGTCACTGATTTGTTCAATGCACTTACTCAGTGTTTGAATTGGAGCATCGTCTCCTGGTGAAATGGTTACGTAAATGTGTGTGTCATCCGCATAGCTATGGTAACTTATTTTGTTGTTCTTCATTATCTGAGCCAGTGGTAGCATGTAGATGTTAAAGAGAAGAGGCCCCCAGATGGAGCCTTGAGGAACCCCACATGTCATATTTGTCAACTCATATTTGTATTTTATTATCTTTGCTTTTTAATGACTGTTTTTAAATCAGAATCCCTTTATTCGTCCCACAGAGGAGACATTTACATTTGTTACAGCAGAAAAGAGACAAAGACAGCTTAATGTTAACCAAGAAGCATACAAAAAATATTAAAGATTACAAAAATACATAATGTACAAAATACACATCCTGTAACAGTTCTGAGGATTTAGCAGCCAGGTATATATAGAGAGGCGAAGTCAATGGAGAGAGAAAGATTATTTCTCGAACCCGTTTGAATTGTGCCACGAATTACACACATGATGTTTGTCAATCTTACAAAATAATTTCCATGTCAAAAAAGTCAGTTTGTCGTAAAACTATTGAAATATAAGACTATGAAAAATACGCAACTAGAAAGACTACAAATCCCAGAGTCCCGGTCCCGCATGCTGGCTCTCAGGAACCGACTAACTCCCCTTGTGTGTACGCACAGCTCTCAACGCGCCCAGACTTGGAGTGATTTTCACCTCTTTTAATACTTTCCGCCTCATTCTGAAAGAAGAAGTGAAATGTTTCAACGGGACGGCCGTCTTGGTGTGTGGTGCGAGATGGGAGTTGTAGTTCATTGAGCGGTTTCACACAAAAAAAGAGTTACTTCACAGTTTTACTACACATTTTAATTTGTTCGACTTGCAAAATAATCTTTTAAATTGACAAACATCATGTATGTAATTCGCGGCACAATTCAAACGGGATCATAAGATAATCTTTCTCTCGCCATTGACTTCAATACATTCAGTTATTAACGGCATATATATATATAGCTCATAGTTAAATGCCATTTTCTTAATGTTTGTACTATATACATAAACTAACCTTGACACAAAAATGCATTTTCTTTTATACACTTGTCTGATGCTCTCCATGCACAAAAAAGCATTCACAATATGTTACAGACCTGCTTCCGCTAGTTGAGGCTCTTCAGCGCGGTCACTTTCCTGAGGGAGGAACGCAAAGAACATTACCTTACAATATCTCATCATACAGCTAGAATGTAAAACGGTAAAACTAAAAACAGATACGGTTTTAATCTGTGAATTAGCCCAAACACTCACACTCCACAATGTGTATTAATCATATTGTAATCTTAAAGGTGGGGTAGGTAAGTTTGAGAAACCGGCTCGAGATCGCTAGAATTTGAAAATACACAACCGGAGAAAATCTGCCACTTCCTCACAGAGCCCCTCCCCCAACACACACAAACGCGCACATGACCAATGAGGGCACGAGATAAGTGTGTGCCCCGAGGGAAGGCTGACAGGCAGAGAGGCCATCTTGTACTTTTTACAGTATCACGGCTTCCACAGATGACATTTTTGTATGTATTTTTTGTCAAAGCACTTCAGATATTCATTGCTATCGGGATGTTAAGAGCATTCCATGGAATATAACAAAAAGTGTATCTCGAGCCGGTTTCTGAAACTTACCGACCCCACCTTTAAGTATCTACATATATATTATATTCATTTTTTTTCTGTG
>CM070490.1:6276719-6406719 GCA_036324585.1 Champsocephalus esox
CCAAACAGATCATTGCAGCATTACCCATAATCCCCTCTGTTTCAGCCCTGTTTCCAAAGTGCTGATTCTCTGTCTGTTACTTTAGATGAAAATAAGGAGCCCCCTCCCTACGTTGATGTTGATGTAGAAGAGACATGAAGAAGAGGGGACACATGCTGATGCAGAAGAGACATGAAGAAGAGGGGACACATGCTGATGCAGAAGAGACATGAAGAAGAGGGGACACATGCTGATGCAGAAGAATCATGAAGAAGAGGGGACACATGTTGATGCAGAAGAGACATGAAGAAGAGGGGACACATGTTGATGCAGAAGAGACATGAAGAAGAGGGGACACATGTTGATGTAGAAGAGACATGAAGAAGAGGGGACACATGTTGATGTAGAAGAGACATGAAGGAGAGGGGACACATGTTGATGTAGAAGAGACATGGAGAAGAGGGGACACATGTTGATGTATAAGAGACATGAAGAAGAGGGGACACATGCTGATGCAGAAGAGACATGAAGAAGAGGGGACACATGTTGATGTATATGCATTGACTAGTAGTTTTAAAGGTCCCTATTATACGGTTTTTCATCAATATGTTACAGGACTCAGATATACACAGAACCTGTCTCTGATTGGCTGAAACACCAAACAGATCATTGCAGCATTACCCATAATCCCCTCTGTTTCAGCCCTGTTTCCAAAGTGCTGATTCTCTGTCTGTTACTTTAGATGAAAACATGGAGCCCCTCCCCCACGCCCCTCTGAGAGAGATTTGGTTACAAAGAACCCAATGGTGCTCTAGAGGAGATTCAGGTGATAAGGTGGGGGGGGGTTACCTTGTTGCTGATTGGCTAATGGTTACACAAGACAAAACATCGTTATGACATCACAAAGTGGCCAAAATCTGATCAGCTCATTTTCAGACAGGTTTTTATAGAAATGGATCAAAAAGAGAGAGAATCTTTGTTCCTGAAATTTTCAGAGTCTCTTTCCACAGAGGGGACACATAATAGGGGACCTTTAAACAGTTTTTCCATTAATTAGCACTTCTTTATTAAATATTATGAATATGTCTTTATTATCAGGCTATGTTCCACAATCATTCAAAGTAGCAGTGATAAAACCGCTTCTTAAAAAGCACAACCACGATCCAGAGATTTTAGCCAACTCTAGACCTATTTCTAATCTTCCGTTCCTCTCAAAGATTCTTGAGAAAGCGGTCGCAAAACAGTTGTGTGATTACTTAAAAAACAATGATTTATTTGAAGATTTTCAGTCTGGCTTTAGAACACATCATAGCACAGAGACAGCTCTGGTTAAAGTCACAAATGATATTCTAATAGCCTCTGACAAGGGACTTGTCTCTATTCTTGTTTTGCTCGATCTCAGTGCTGCATTTGATACTATCGACCATGATATCCTATTGCAAAGACTAGAGCACTTGGTTGGCATACAGGGAACTGCTTTAGGCTGGTTTAGGTCCTATCTATCTGAACGCTCTCAGTTTGTACGTGTTAACGATGAATCTTCCACGCAAACCAAAGTTAGCCATGGAGTGCCACAGGGCTCAGTGCTCGGACCTATTTTGTTCACATTATATATGCTTCCGTAAGGCAATATTATAAGGAATCATTCTGTAAACTTTCATTGTTATGCGGATGATACTCAACTATATTTATCAATCAAGCCTGATGAAATGAATCATCTAAATAAAATTCAAGACTGCCTTAAGGACTTAAAAACTTGGATGACCTTAAACTTTTTGATGTTAAACACGACCAAAACTGAAGTTATTGTACTTGGCCCGAAGAATCTACGAAACAAATTATCTAAAGATATACTAACTATGGATGGCATTAATTTGGCAGTTTTTCCTTGTACGATGTGAGGGTCTAAGGACAGAGGGTGTCGTATTGTCAGACTGATATTCTGTACACACTGTGAAGACCACTGAGACAAATATAACATTTGTGATATTGGGCTATATAAATAAACATTGATTGATTGATTGATCCTAATAGATTGTGAACGCACCTTGAACCACCATTTGGACATGAGGAAGTAATATTTGACGCTCTCCTCTCCGAACTGCTCGGACACGTACAGGCCCATGGAGCCATACTCGTTGTAGATCTTCCTCTTCGTCTCATCGTTCAGGATCGAGTTGGCGTTGTTGATCTCCTTAAACTTCTCCGCTGCATCCGGGTTGTCGGGGTTTTTATCCGGGTGGTACTTCAGAGCTAGTTTTCTGATGTGGGAGAAGAAGAAGAAGAGTGGAAAGGAAATAAAATGGGACGTGAAGCGAAGGAACATCTGGAACTTTTAAGGATATTTTCATCTTCAATTTGTGATTGGATAGTAAATAGTTAACTGTTTACAAAATAAATGTTGTTAAGACACAAGAAATTAAGACACAAGAAATAAACAGTCCAAAATATTTCTGAAATTGAAATAAAAAACCATAAAGCATTAAGAAGTAAAAAAGTTGAGATATACAAGATTAAAAAAAAGACTAAAACAACAGAAGATTATGGTAATAAGGTTATATGGACAACGAGTCGACATAATACACAATGTGAAAGTTAGAATATTAAAGTTGAATTGAATTGATTATTGATGTCGGGATTAGATACAGATTTAGTAAATAAAGATAGCATATAGTAAAATAAAGAATTACAATGTGGTCAGCCTCTGTTCTCTGGAGATACCAATTTTAATTATAGTACTAATTCACATTTAACTTTATTGTAATATTATATTTGAACTGTTCTATGTATTATTGTATTGACCTGTACTTAAACCACGTTTTATAATGGTTTGTGTGATAGAGATGATGCAATGTTTTTAGTGTATTCGGATGGAAATGTCTCTTTCCTGTGGTGAGTGTATTCGTCATGGTGCATGGTCCTTGTTGAAATAAATACATAATAATAAGATTCCTGTGTGATCAGACGGTTACCTGTATGCTTTCTTTATGTCTTCAGCTGTGGCTCCTTTCTCCAGCCCGAGCACTTTGTACACACTCTCCCCAGCGGTGGACATCTTCCTCTGGGGGCGGGGGGCAGTCGGTTCAGCCATGGCTCACCTCTAAGATCACATAAAAGAATATACAGTCAAGTTATGAAATGTTGCGGAAGGATTAGAGATTAAATACTGCATTTTTTTAACCGCCATGTGGCACAGCTTAACAGCCATCCCAAAACACTGCCAGAGATGGCAAAAGTACACACTTATTTTACTCAAGTAGAAGTTCAGATACTCGTGTTTAAAAAAGTAGAAGTACTGACTAAACTTCTTTACTCAAATAAAAGTAAAGAGGCTTTGAAGTGTCCTTCAGTAAAAAGTACCCATAACTAGCAGCTGCTTTAAAGAGTACCTGACCTCCCTTTATATCAATAGAACAATAATGTCATTGGTAGCTAATGATTGTTTCCATGCTGAACAACGGCAACATGACAACGTTTCCATTGGTCCCTCTTCTTTAGAGAAGACCAGGAAGTGATGGATACACGGATCGTGTTCCAATCAATAGGCACGCAATGACTCTGAAGAATAATGATCACGCCACCAAACACACATTCAGACTAAAGGTACCAGCTGTTTGGGAAATGAGAGAAGTAGAAAGTACAGGTATTTGAGTTCAACATGTAAGAAGTAGAAAGTACAGGTATTTGGGTTCAACATGTAAGAAGTAGAAAGTACAGGTATTTGGGTTCAACATGTAAGAAGTAGAAAGTACAGGTATTTGAGTTCAACATGTGAGAAGTAGAAAGTACAGGTATTTGAGTTCAACATGTAAGAAGCAGAAAGTACAGGTATTTGTGTTCAACATGTGAGAAGTAGAAAGTACAGGTATTTGAGTTCAACATGTAAGAAGTAGAAAGTACAGGTATTTGAGTTCAACATGTAAGAAGTAGAAAGTACAGGTATTTGAGTTCAACATGTAAGAAGCAGAAAGTACAGGTATTTGAGTTCAACATGTAAGAAGTAGAAAGTTCAGGTATTTGGGTTCAACATGTAATACACCTGGACATCAGCAGGAGAGGACTCTTTAAAGTAGAGACACTACATACTGATATACACCTGGACATCAGCAGGAGAGGACTCTTTAAAGTAGAGACACTACATACTGATATACACCTGAACATCAGCAGGAGAGGACTCTTTAAAGTAGAGACACTACATACTGATATACACCTGAACATCATCAGGAGAGGACTCTTTAAAGTGGAGACACTACATACTGATATACACCTGAACATCAGCAGGAGAGGACTCTTTAAAGTAGAGACACTACATACTGATATACACCTGAACATCAGCAGGAGAGGACTCTTTAAAGTAGAGACACTACATACTGATATACACCTGAACATCAGCAGGAGAGGACTCTTTAAAGTAGGGATACTACATACTGATATACACCTGAACATCAGCAGGAGAGGACTCTTTAAAATAGAGACACTACATACTGATATACACCTGAACATCAGCAGGAGAGGACTCTTTAAAGTAGAGACACTACATACTGATATACACCTGAACATCAGCAGGAGAGGACTCTTTAAAGTAGAGACACTACATACTGATATACACCTGAACATCAGCAGGAGAGGACTCTTTAAAGTAGAGACACTACATACTGATATACACCTGAACATCAGCAGGAGAGGACTCTTTAATAGTAGGATGGCATAGAGGATGTATGCACTGTGGTTAGTTTCATAAGCAGGTTAAACATGGCTACACCCTGATATCAACAGAGACAATTCACTTGCAAGAAAAACACAACTCTTCATGAAGAGCACAAAACAAAACGATTCCTGTAAACATGAGATATAAAAAAGGCCAATATTCCTCCCAACGACGGACACGCTGCCGGCCCAGATGGCATGCCGGCTGAAGCCAAGAAAGCTCATGCAAATTCTCCCAAAATGCTGCCCAAAGCATGCAGCCGCCGTGTCAGGAAAGAGCAGTTCAACATGGAAAAACAGACCACCGGGCAGTGAAAGGATCGATCTGCAGCTCATCGCGAGGGACCGATGCTATGCCAGGTCTATTAGGTTAATTAGCTAACTGCAGTATTTCTGGTGCAGACTTCTATAAAACGCCTCTGTATGTGGTGTTCATTTATCACAACCAACAGCACCGATAAGATGTGAGAACGAAGCATAACGCAAGACACGAAGCGCTGGTACAGTCACAAAGACGACAGACACACGGGGTCTTTTATCTGTTATCTTCCTTCCCAGAGATTGACTGTGACTCTTTTGTACTTCAAGGATTTGTGAAGTGCAGATATTCATCTGACTTCAGCTGCTACTCTGCAGGGGTTTGAAGCAGAATGGCTGTCGGCTGAGAGACAAAAGCAGAAGACAGGGAGGGAGGGAAAGTGCTTCCGCGTGTGTTGCAAAGATTATATGAATTAGCAGGTTTCATTTCATCTTCAAGAAATACATTGGCTTGCAATAATCAGGATGTTTAAATAACATGTTTTATATATTTCAAAATGTAAACTCTAAAACTTGTCACACCAAATATGGCCTTATCAATTTGGGGAAATCTGAAAAACTGCATTAGCAAATATGATATTTATAAATAGACTCTTACCAATAAAGAAAGACACTTAAAAAGAGATTTGGTCAACATCATTCAAGGGCTGCTCAATTAATCGTATTTTAAATCGCAATTTTAGCTTGCAACGATTATGAAAACAACATACCGTACTTTTCGGACTGTAAAGCGCGCCTGCATATGAGCCGCCGCAGCAGCTAAACTGTCCGTCTGTCTTGCTCTCGTTCTGTCTCTCGGTTCCACTTTCACTTTGGCGCGCTACCTGTCTCACTCTTTTCCGGCCTCCAGCTTTTCCTGCTGGAGCCCGCCGCTTAAAGGTGGCGGGCGCGGACCGGTCCTAGAGCCCGTAGAGTTAAAGGTGGTTAATTTTACCTGTAAAATCCATAGATCTAGGAGGTTCCCTAGTGGCCGTTAGCGGTACAAAGAAAAATGGGGGGAAAAAGTCGCGGCTTATAGTCCGAAAAGTACGGTATTCTAAATAAAACGATTATTTTTTTTTGTCTAGATGAGAGTAACAAATGCGTCACTTCCGGGAAAAAATAACAGCTCCGCCCACTTTTGGGGGAAAACAACGCTGTCAGTTGAACGGCGGTCATTACAAATTCTGAAGTTTTTGCCAATCCGGTCAGAAATGTAAGAAAACGGGAGATTTTTGGATCTTCAAAGAGCCCGATTCCAATGGCCAGACGGGCAAACATTAAGCCATTAGAAATCGACGATCGGGCTCGATTTGTGGTTAAATGTAGCAGTAGGCTGTCGATTTTAATAGATGAGAGTAACATCTACGTCACTTTACGGCCCCGCCCACTTTTGGGGGAAGCAACGCTGTCATTTGAACGGCAATCGAGCCTGAAGCCACAGAGCTCTTCTGTCACGGTCCTTTCTTCTCAGAGGAAGAACAGAAACACTGAACTCTTGATTATTTGTAATGTTTGAGGTGCAATAAACGACAGCAGCTTTTTGGCATGTTAAAATTATCATGCCATAAATTAAAACTATTATGTTCTGCCTCGCTCATGAGAGTAACAGCTGGAGAAATTACAGCCTCGCCTACTGATTTTAGTTTAACCATATATCAAGACCGATTGTCGACTACCAACGATCGAATGTAATCGTTTGCCTGACTGGCCATCGTAATCGAGCTCTTTGAAGATCCAAAAATCCACGGTTTTCAAAATGTTTTGATCGGATTGGCAAAAACTTCAGAATTTGTATCGACCGCCATTCAAATGACAGCGTTGGTTTCCAATATGGTCTAGCCGCGGCCAGTACACGGCGGTACACGACGGTACACGACACGCCCACCTGACACGACACTACGGTGGCTGAGAGGCACCACCCTTAAAAGCGAATTGACGAGATGTACATCATACAGCCCATGTAGTATAAACATTGATTTTAATTTCTTACAGTAGGAGAGGTTTTGGGGTTTAGGTTTAGGAGGGAGGAAGGAAGATTAGGATTAGGTAAAAAGGTAGGGAGTGGTTAGGGTTAGGATGGGGGGAAGGGAAGGGTTAGATTGAAGGGAGGGAAGAGAACTGCTACCCGGGAACGTTCACACTGGGTAGTTTATTTAGTTTAAAAAAAAGTATCCAACGAGTTAGAGACCACAAAGGAAGTGTAGTACCGCCGTTTGGCCACAAAACTCCGGCGCACTCCTGGGGGCTTGGTTCAACCTCCACTGTCCGCGGCCGCAGCTAGACCCTTCTCAGCCACCGTAGTGTCGTGTCAGGTGGGCGTGTCGTGTACCATCGTGTACTGGCCGCGGCCGCAGCTAGACCCTTCTCTTGGTTTCCCCCAAAAGTGGGCGTGGCCTTAATTTGGGCCCGGAAGTGACGTAGGTGTTACTCTCATCTATTGCTTTTTCAGTTGAGTTATACTTAAAGTTCCGGGTGATCAACTGTTAAAAACATACATACATTTTTCAATAAATGGATGTTCTCAAAGTAAATGGATAATCGTTTTTTAATAATCGTGATATCAATTATTGACCCAAATTATCGAGATTATGATTTTTGCCATAATCGAACAGCCCTACATCATTCAAGGTTTAACAATGAATGAAATGACCACGACAACTAATGAACAGCTTAAAAAAGGAAGAAATAATTGGCCAGTTTATCAGAATCACAATTAAAGACCATCGTTAGCCATGACAATGACCATAAAAAAATATATTTTACAATTTTTTAAAACCAAAATCAACCACCAGAAACATACATTCTTCGTATGCTGACACAACACCAAGTATTCTACTACTAGATCCATATTTAGAACTTACCATCTTTAATAGAGCAGAACATTAAAGAGTCCGTTCTGGTGCCAGATAAAACATCATCGTTATAGCTCGAGACAAAGCTGCTCGTCAAACTCCACAACAGAGGGAAACCACGAGAGGCTGGAGGGCAACACGAGAGAAAGATTCCTCTGAAGACAGCAGCTCTTAAGATGTGACTCTTAAAATAGCTATTCTTATTGATACAAATAGCTATAGCTTTCTTAGGTGTGTGACATGTTCACGATGTAATCTCAAGAAGCTAAAACAATCCATATCAAATAGCTTTACCAGACAAGTTCACTATTATTTGATACTTGTATACGATGGCTGTACTGAATCCAATCAAAAACCAAATCAAATATGAACAAAAATAACAGGAATCTAAATGTTAAAAAATATATGTGTTGAGGTTAAATTATTGTTATTTATACAAGTTAAATACAGGGGTTAAATAAAGACATTTCACCGTCCTTAAAAAAGGTGGATTGAAACCAACTAGTCAAATATTTCAGACTGAAACATTTATGAATGACAATATTTTGATTTATGTTCGAATCAAATAACTGTTAAAATATAGAATCAGTTTTGATTACAGTGATGGCACATACGCGTTATGTTTGAGGTCATTTAGGCACTGGCAACTTGATTGCAAAATGAACGTGTTATTATTTATCTTGCTAAAAATATATATTATAAGCTAGTACATCCTTGTGTTTTCCCTATTCTCGCTTAAATGGATCAGTGAGAATATGGTTTAAAACCTTTAGGCTTTTAATAATATGATTAAAAAGCTAATTATCCCTGATTGGTTTCTTTAAATTGCTTCATATTCATATTGTGTGAATTATTTGTCCGGCAGTGGATCAGTCGGTAAGGGCTTGGACTGGGAGCCGACCAGACCTAAAATATGGAGTGTGGACTGCTACTTGGAGAGGTCCCAGTTCACCTCCTGCCCTGCCAAGTACATTGCTAAACAATTATTTAAGTATTACAAAGTAAATTTGAACTGTGCCTGTGGCTATGTATGCATATATTATTATGTACCTATTTGTATTTACTTTTGTTTGGCCTTAGGATGGCGATAATTGGATGACCATTTTAGTTTTCACTTCATTTCACTGTAAACTGCATGAAATTATGTTTTGTTTTAATTTTGTTGCGTGTGTGTTTATGTATGTTTTGAGTGTGTGAGGACCCCAGGAAGAATAGCCAATGCTCATGCTAGTGCTAATGGGGATCCTAATAAAGAAATGAAATGAAAATGCCGTGGTGCCCTTGAGCAAGGCACCGGACAACCCCCTCTCCCTTCCCCCCCCAATAACAAAAGCTTCACTCCATTTAAGATGTTTGACATATCAGTGGATTTAGAGCTATCTTTGTAAATGTTCATTCGTGTGTTGGAGAAGTAAAGGAGTTCAATCTGAGGCCATAAACACATCCAGTCTGAAGCAGTAAAATGGACTGTACTTATATAGCGCTTTATCCAGTCTTTAAGACCCCTCAAAGTGCTTTACATACTACATGTCGTTCACCCATTCACACAGAGCAGTGTATGTTAGGACATGCACTAACATACATACACATTCACACAACGTTGGCCATCGGGAGCAACTCAGGGTTAAGTATCTCATGGATACATCGACATGTTGACATGGGCTGGGATCGAACCGACAACCTTCTGGTTGAAAGACGACCGCACTCCCTCGCAGCCACAGTCGTCCTAAGTAGCAGACAGAAACCCCAACTAACCCCAAATAGACTCTTAAAACAACGACGCTGCATCTGTTTATGGTAAAAGGTGGCAAAACTAAAATGAGAAGCGCACTCGTCTCGATCTCATCGCATCCAATCTGCAAACACGAGGGATAACAGCTGTCTGTAGAAACAGCTTCAGGCTCAATAAGACATCAGAAACTCAGATTCAAAAATCCCACAGCAGTGTATGGGCGTCATGGTAACTTACAAATGATAACACACTGACAATTAAATTAAAATATTCCATTTATAGACAATCTACTCGTCAGGTCAGGTATATCAAGTAATTGTGACTTTAGCAGGACAACAGTGCCATTTGTGAGCTCAATTAAGTTGTTGGAGAAAGAGCATCATGAGAGGTCACACATCTGGGCAAAACAATTACATAATAAGGTCATAACATCTGTTTTAAAAAATGTACACAAACAACCTGGATAAAGGACATTTGGTACCATCAAATCAGATATACAGCCACTTCCACCATAACTAGTTTATACCAATGATACAGGACCCACGTTGAATACTGTTTGACTAACTGGTCGTTTGCTTGAGCCACAAACCTGAAACCCAGAGAACAGCTGCTCAAGAGAGCCATCGAGGTGTTTGACAGAAAGCAACATTCATACCACCACTAAGGGTGCAACAACTAATTCAGTCGTCGATTCGTTGGTGACGTCATCACGTGTGTTTTACGCCCCGTTAAGCTCTAACTTTATTGGTCTTTGTATCGGTACTGGAGACAGTTAAAAAATATATGTCATGTATTATTGCTACAAAGACATTATATCGCAGTCTTAGTGTCGCCAACTCGTTTCTAATATGCACAAAGACAAACAAATGCGTCTATGATGTATTTTCGATCTTTCTCTCCCCCGCCTGCTTGCGAGGGGGCGGGGCAGTTTACACACCCTGCAACATGCAGCAACACACACACGTGGGAGATGGCGGAGAGAACGCGCTCCGAGGTGGTTACACTTTACCCGTCTCGATGTGGAGAATGCTCGTTACCAAAAGTGGAATAAGAGTTTAGCATGTAAGGGCGGTAACACGAGCTATTTGTCTAAACATTTAGCAAAAGTGCTCCACATCCAGACGGAGGAATGCACCGGGTTCCACTGTCTTTCTAGCAGCTCTGTAGGCGCGTCCACGAGTAACGTTTTCCACGTCAGGTGTTCTGTATGCTAGCAGCAACACACGGAGCTAACTACATTATACAAACATAATGATTAGAGGTAACAGAGTTATTTGCGGACTTTTGGTGACAGAGCCTTCAGTGTGGCATCCCCCCCCCCTCTGAACTCTCCCCCCCCGAAATCCGCAGCGCCCCAACCCTGGACATTTTCAAAAAAGCCCTCAAAACGCACCTTTGTACCAAGGCTTTCCCCACTGTATAGTTAGTTTAATAGGTTTATTTGTCCGCTACTCCCCCCCCCACCCCTTAACCTGTCTGCCTTTTTCCCCCCTACTCCCCCCCCCCTACCCGACTTGTAAAGCGACCTTGGGTTTCCTGAAAGGCGCTATAAAAATATTATATATTATTATTATTATTTAGTTTGTTAAAGTTTCAGCTATTCTGTTTACAGTTCTGTCATCAGATTATTTAAGACGATGTGTTAAAACACTGTTGTTTCTTTTGATGTGAAATATTATTTATTTAATTTGAATAAAAAGCAATGTTAGTGTTGTTCACAATTTAAGTTATTTCAATAATATATGTATTTTGGAATCAAGTATTCATCTTTATTGTTAGTTTCCACATGCCTAAAACAACCTCAAGCTCAATCTAAAAGTTGATGGCTAAATAAGAGCGTTTGAGAAATTGTGCAAGGCATACAGTGATAGTCCGAATAGTCGATTAATCGTATCATTAATCGATAGATTAATCGATTATCAAATGAGTCGTTTGTTGCAGCCCTAACCACCACTGTTCCATCCTAAACACAACTTCTTGAGTTTTGGCAATTTGAAGTAGGGGTGGGCGATATTGAAAAATATATTATCACGATATTTTTCAAGCAGTATCACGATAGACGATATTTATCACGATATTTTTTCATGTCGGTTATTATGGTTATTTTTCAAGTTACTTAACAGTGCAAGCACCTACAAGGTAACAGAAACTAAAACAAAAAGGAGTGACAGACCAACATAGCATTTCAAGCTGGTTTTAATTCTGAAATCCCTGAATGAACAATTCAACATTCTGATACGGCTTCAGGCACAGTTTCTCAGTATGAAAACGAACTTTCTGAGGTAGCACTAGCAGTGAACATCAATAAACATGAAAAGGAGGGTAAAACATAACTAAGTAAAACATAAAACATCAATGAGGAAAAGTCAGTGCCAAACAATTAAAATGTAAACTCTAGACTTGAAGTGCGATAAAACACTTTTTTTAAACATTAGTATCACGATAGATACGATATCTCTGAAAAAGCATATTGTGGAGACCTATTATCGTCACGACGATATATATCGTCATATCGCCCACCCCTAATTTGAAGTCTTTTAAAAGTATGGGGAATTCATCCACAGAAAACACACTGCATGCTGCACTCGGTCAGAAACCAGAGGAGACTGAAGTCCACCGCAGACGGACCACTTTTGGACAAAGTGTCCTCTCCATTGAAGGCCGCTCGTTGTGGAACAGCCTCCCAACTGAGATACGGATCGTCCCACTCTCAATAGCTTCAAAGGTCAACTCAAAGGATGGTTGAGAAACAATCACCCCTCATGCACTTCAACACAGGGGCATCTCCTCTTGCACTTTAGGTATCTCTTGTATCCTCTCTTGCACTTTATATGTCGTAGCTGCTACACTGTACTGCCTTGTGGTAAATGCTTGTGTGTGCTGCTTAGGGACGTGCACAGGTACGGGCTAATGTTGCCCGGGCAACGGCCCGTTTGGCTTTTCTGGCTGACCTGCCCCTCTGGAGAGAGCGAGTTAGTTTTTCTTTTTTCTGTTCTTGCCGAATCAGCATGATAAGCCCTCAATTAGCATCGTAGCGTCTCGCTGCGGGAAACACACTTTGTCAGCGCTGTCCTCTGCCGGTGCGTTAAGACCACCTCAGTGTCGGATTCTGGAAACTTGATTTTGAGTTGTCTCATGGCAGTTAGGGTATAAGGGACAACCCAGGGGACTTTACTTCCTCTTGATACCGTCGGTTGTTATTGTGCTTCTGTCTTTCTGTGTCTTCTCATCTGTAAACTCCCTCAACGGGCCGCTCGCTCTCTTTTCTTGATCGCCCTCTCACGGGTGAACAGTTCAAGGTCCCGCTTCATTGTAGGATTTCTGCCATGTCTCTACCACTTTAGTTTTGACCATCTCTGTTACTAAGTTATGGAATACTAAATAAATAAGTAATTAGATACCTTACCGTTACTGCGCTCATAAAGAACGATAAGAATAAGAATAATGCGTATTGAACTGGTTTCATTAATTAGTGAGCAGACAATTTATCAGTATGTCTGCACTGCAGTTACAAAGGTCAAACTACTTTAGAACATAATTGTCCCCATGTTTGTCTTTAATAGTTACTAACATTAGATATTTTGATGAGATATGGACCGCAAAACAAAAAATGTCCCTGGTTTTCATTTTTAAAATCAAGTTACCGAATGCAAGTAGTCGCCTTCGCTTATTTTGTTATGAGATGTGATTCGTTCATTTGTTGATGTATCGTTTCTTTCACATTACAGTCGGGGCTTTTTCCAGTTTAGAGCAACAGCCCCACCAAATGTCTGTGCACGCCCCTGGTGCTGCTCTTGCTCTTTCTGCATATCATGTATTTATTTTTGCCATGTTTATAACTGTCACGTTCATACATGTTGTATGTGACGGGACTACGGATGGAAATGAGCTCAAAGCTAAAATCCGGCTAATTTCCATTTGAAAGCATTATTTTGTTAAAGTGTTCATCAATGTGTACCGGTTCAAATACACGATTACAATTAAATTATAAAATTACTTGTAATGTAATAGAAGCATATAGATGATTCTGAAAAGGGCAATTCTGCGAGTAGGCTACTTTTTAGGTAAATTAATGCTTTTAATTATACTTAAAGGTGGGGTAGGTAATTCACTTGGGATGCTCTTAACATCCCGATAGCAATAAATACATTAAATGCTTTGACAATAAATACATAATTAAAAGTCATCTGTGGAAGCCGTAGCGCTGTAAAAAGCACGACCAATCATCTGCCTCGGCCCGGCTAAAGTAACTGGACGGCCTACCTGCCTGTCAGCCTTCCATCTGGGCACACACTGATCTCGTGCCCTCATTGGTCACGTGCGCGTTGGGGGAGGGGCTCTGTGAGGAGGTCTGAAGGAAGGGGCAGATTGTGTACGGCTGTGTATTTTCAAATTCTAGCGCACTCGAGCTGGTTTCTCCGTTCTTACCTACCCCACCTTTAAGTAACATTTGAAATGCAGGACTACAGGGCCACATATTTCGGACACTTTTATGATACACGCCTGACACTCTTTTGCTCTTTTCTCCTTCATACTAATGTATTTATTTTTACTTTTAAGCATCTTATGTTTTATATTTAGCATTATTTATATCTTATCATGCAGGCTGTGTTATTTCCCCATGCTAATTCCAGAAAACGATAGCATCCCATGTGCATCGTTTACCTTTTTAATGTCAAGCATCATGTAAGTATTATCTTTACTTTAGGGTATTTTGAGCCGCCTTTATTATTGTTTAAAAAGTGCCATACAAACCATATTATAATATATATACCAAGATAAACAGAGATTTTCGTCTACGAGTACTTCTTGTATCTTGTATCAATCTGTATCTCTCTGCTTAATGAATAACAGCACCATTTGTAGGTGACTTATTAAAGTTATCCTAGAAATGGCTAGTGTTTTGGTCCTGTGTGACGGAAGAAGTAATGCCTCGTGATTGTCGTCCGTTTGTCCTTGTGGAGCCCTAATCCTCTGCTAATCTCCCCGTGCACATGGAGAACTACTTTCTATGTTACACCCAGACATTCATAAAAGCATGGCACAGGGAACACTTGTACGATTATCGTTTAACTTAAAAACCCTTCTTGTTCTGTCATAACTTATTTCCCTCTGGCGTTGCTAATCGAACTGACATTCTGACCCCGGTGTTGGCAGCTACAAATGACTAAACTACATGTTATACGAGACATTTGATGGGTAAATGGGGGTTAATTAAAACGCAAGACACTGTGTGAAAATGTTCAAAAGGAAAGAAGATCTCCAGTTATATTCTCAGATCTTGTACTTGAGTAAAAGTAGAAGTACCAGAGTGTAGGAATACTCTGTTATAGTACAAGTCCTGCATTCGAAAATGTTACTTAAGTAAAAGTAGAAAAATTAGCATCAACATATATTAAAAGTACCAAAAGTAAAAGTGCTCATTGGTCCATTTCAGAATAATATATGATGTGTTTTATAATGATTGATCATGAAAGTGTGAAAGCTGGTAAAGGTACAGCTAGTTTGAATGACTTTGTAGACTGCAGGGTAGCTTGTGGATTTACTCCAGGTGGAACTAAAGTCTGATTTAACACTTGATTATATTTCACATCATTCATCCAAATCTGTAAAGTAACCAAAGGTATTAAACACATGTAGTGGAGTACACCATTTACCTCTGTATTGTAGTGTAGTAGAAAGTATCAAAGAAAGTAAATAATCAAGTAGGGTACAAGTCCCTGAAATGTTACTTGGGTACAGTACTGTTCACTGCTAGCAAGAATTAGCCCAGACTCCACTGTAGCGTGAGATAAAGATGCACCAAACTGCATTGAATATTACGGCAATTTAATCTTTTCTCGCCTGCATGTTCAAAATAACCATTGCATATGTTATGGTACATGTTTTCTTTGATTAAACTACAATTCGGCGCAAAAAGAAGAAGACAAATAACTACAAATCCTAATTTACAGTCGTTTTTACATCTCGTTAGCTGCCACCGCCCTCCAGAATAATAATGCTACCTATAAAAATACGTTTTAAATGTTGTTTTGACAAGTCTCAGATACAAATGCATCCTAAAGCATATCTAAAAATCATTAAATAATCAATAATTTCTCTCGTTTTGCTGCCTATAATGAGAAGCAACCCGACGTTAAATTGCCATATTTATGAATGGAGTTTGGCGCTCGTGACGATGACAGCAATGCACGGTTAGCTAACACCATGCTAGCTGCTTTAATACCGCAGAAATAGCCTTACCTTGTGAAAACTGAACACTGTATATCTCGCTGTAGGGCTAGCTGGATCATAGAGGCATCCGGTTGAATGTCTTAGTCCTCAATTAAAGGATGGGTTTATGAATGAATAGTGTGGCCGCCGGGTCGCCTCTTCTTCTTCCTTTTCTGCTTCTTCTTCGTGTGTGGCTGTCTGCAGGAGCTCTGCGATCTGATTGGCTGATACCACCCTCTGAGAATAAAGAAGCGAGGATGTTGCTTTCAAGGTTTCCTACAATACAATCCCCACCTTTAAGTCGAGGCTAAACACATTACTTTTTTCATCTGCTTACCCAGAAGTCTTTTAACTTGTTTTAGCACCTACTGTATTTACAATGTTGTTTTTAAACTATTCTGCATCTCTTTTATGAACCCGTTATTCCATGATGTTTATTTATTGTGTTCCTTTCTGTTGTCTTCTTATTAACTGTTAAAGATTATGTAAAACACTTTGAATTGCCTGAAAATGTTGTATATAAATACCCTTACCTTACTTAACTCACAAAAACAAGTGTCTCTAACTACATCGGCAAAGTATTAATAGAGACAGTGAAGTTTTAAATATGTTTAAATATGTGTATCATTTATTATCGTTTTGATGTTGCATGAATTCTCAATATATTTTCTTTTGTAAAATAGCTTTCAGTGATTCATGACGGCTATGGTTGCGTTTCTTAAAATGATGGATATTAATGACAATATGAAATGCAAAAGGAAATATGTTTTTATTATTTCTACACATAATACAAAGAAATTCATCAACATTAAAATGACGCCACTTTCCATTTGGATATAAAAAGACAGCTACGGGATAATACGAAATGACACTAAATGATCAAAAATCATGCTTTGAGAGAATGTGCGTTTCCACTTTCAGGTAGTGCGACACATTGAGGTAAAGTAACAGTATTAGTAAATAGTTATTATGGGTCAGAAAAGAGCAATCCCTTACAAAGCGTGGTCCCTTTTAATACCTTAACTGGTCCCTTTAATGTCAGTACATTTTACCCAGCGATCAACACAGTTATTTCATCAACACCAAACATCATAGATGTTATGAACATGGATGTTATGATCGAAATGTCTACCTTTTTTCTTCCAAGGAGTGTTTCTCGGCTCAATGATGCACAAATGCTGCCAATACTTAACCATTGTCAACACACAAACGAAACAAGAAATTCTCACTCGTCCAAAAAAAGCATCTGGAATATTTCTAAGAAGCATCTTAATTAATAGAAAAGTGTGTCTCGGCACAAGAAAACCACGTTGCCGTGAAAGAAAGCAGTATAATATCACTGTATGGCTTATTGCTGCATGTAACCGTACCAGCTCAACGTTAAAGGACTGGAAACAAGAAAGCCACAGATTTCAGGAAAGGAAACGCGGTGTCTAACACGAGTTATTCTACAAATATCTTCCAATTTGTGCGATAAACAGGCATCGTGGGGATCTATCTGCTCAGCACGGTGGCCAGCAGCGCCATCCGGATGTACATCCCGTTCTCCGCCTGACGGAAATATGCCGCCCGGGGGTCGGTGTCCACCTCCGCACTGAGGGAGAAACACAAAGGAGACACAAGAGGAAGTGAGATAAATGGTGCATATTGAGTTTTAAACCTCTAAAATCTATTTTTGGTTAGAAGCCTAAAATAATGTCTGTAGTTAACACAAGCTGAAGAGACTTTAATGCCTTTGTTATACTGACATAAGCTACGTCAGTAAATACCCCACTGGGTAATTTTAAAACGGCAGTTGCTAACAAGTGTCTAAATTAGACGACTAAATGTCATCACACCCAACATTAGCCGCCTTTAGCTTAGCGGTGGTGACGTGAAGTCATGTGGCCGTGCTGTAGTTCCTTTATAGCCCAACATTAGCCACCTTTAGCTTAGCGGTGGTGACGTGAAGTCATGTGACCGTGCTGTAGTTCCTTTATAGCCCAACATTAGCCACCTTTAGCTTAGCGGTGGTGACGTGAAGTCATGTGACCGTGCTGTAGTTCCTTTATAGCCCAACATTAGCTTTTAACTCCTGGCAATTGCATATACGCTTTAACAATCAAAGCGGTGTTAATATGTGGAGATTATCAACAAACAAACAAATCCCAGTGACATTTTGTAGAGGCGGAAGCGATAAGAACTAAATAGAAATCTCCAAAGCATTAAATTGCTCATAAGAAGTTCGAACAAAATAAATAAGATTGATATAATGCTGCTGATTGAGCCTCACCTGATTTCATTGACTCTGGGCAGAGGATGCATGACTACCATCTTCTTCTTGGCTACAGTCATGATGTGAGGGGTGAGGATGAACTGGCCAAAACACTGAGGAAGAATAAACACACATTCAGAATAAAATATACTAACAACACATGGCCTTGACAGGGGAACAGCAAAAAACCTTCTAAATCTAAATCTAAAATGTAATTCTAACAATTCACATGTAAATGCAAGGTGGGGGGTCATTCAATTTAAACAATCTGTTATAGCTTGAACCACAACCTTCACAAAACTGCTAAATCCTATATGGTCAATATTCGTTAATGCTGTAGACTACAAGCTTACGTAGAGTTATTTTTTTGTGGTCGGATAGAAATACGGCAGTTTGTCTGGAAAAAGTACCGTATGCCAAAAAAACCTGTAAACTGGGATCAAATAGTGAAAAAGAAATGACTGTACATGTCGTTTACCAACTCCAAAAAGTGGATTATATTACTCGGGTATTTCATAAAGAGGCATAAGGACTATGTGTCTACCTTACTAGAGAACGAAAGTTGATGAAAATTAACTTCACTTACAGCCTTGTACTCTTCCACAGAAGCGAACCTCTCCTTCTGGATCCTCGTCATGTAGAGGACGTCGGTCTCAGGCAGGGCTTCCTCGATGCTCTCAAACTCCTCCTGCACACAGGGAAGAACAGTTACTTAAACCACATCTGATTATATCAACTTGTAATACTGTATACACATATTTAAGGCCATCAGACTGTCTGCAACTTACTAATATATCATATCCCAATTACTTGTATATAGACTCTCCGTGCACTATTTCTATTCTATTCTATTTGTATTTACTTGCAATATGTTATCAGTTGTATTGTGTTGCGCTGTTGGAGGAGCCTGTGACCTCAGATCTTCAGTGATATATCTACACATGACAATAAAAGCCTCGGCTCTTGACTTTAGTGCGCACCTGTCTGATGCCCTTCGAGGCCACGTAGCTGATGATCTCTGCCGGCATGTGCAGGTTCTTGGGGGCGACGTAGCGCAGCGTGATGCGGTACTGAGTCAGCAGTTTGGCGAGGGAATGGACCGTGCGGCCGTGTTTCAGATCCCCAACCATGGTTATCTGGCCAAAGACATATACTTATTAAAATAGGCAAGGCAAGTTCATTTATACAGCACCTTTCCAACACGAGGCAACTCAAAGTGCTTTACAACAACGAAAGACATGAAGAAGATGATAATAAAATAAACATTTCAAAAGAATACGTGGATAAAAGTTACAGTGCAGTTTAAGATGTAGAAGAGACATGAAGAAGAGGGGACACATGTTGATGTAGAAGAGACATGGAGAAGAGGGGACACATGTTGATGTAGAAGAGACATGAAGAAGAGGAGACACGTGTTGATGTAGAAGAGACGTGAAGAAGAGGGGACACGTGTTGATGTAGAAGAGACATGGAGAAGAGGGGACACATGTTGATGTAGAAGAGACATGGAGAAGAGGGGACACGTGTTGATGTAGAAGAGACATGGAGAAGAGGGGACACATGTTGATGTAGAAGAGACATGAAGAAGAGGAGACACGTGTTGATGTAGAAGAGACGTGAAGAAGAGGGGACACATGTTGATGTAGAAGAGACATGGAGAAGAGGGGACACATGTTGATGTAGAAGAGACATGAAGAAGAGGGGACACATGTTGATGTAGAAGAGACATGGAGAAGAGGGGACACATGTTGATGTAGAAGAGACATGGAGAAGAGGGGACACATGTTGATGTAGAAGAGACATGGAGAAGAGGGGACACATGTTGATGTAGAAGAGACATGGAGAAGAGGGGACACATGTTGATGTAGAAGAGACATGAAGAAGAGGGGACACATGTTGATGTAGAAGAGACATGAGAGAGGGGACACTGGTGATGTAGAAGAGACATGAAGAAGGGGACACATGTTGATGTAGAGACATGGAGAAGAGGGGACACATGTTGATGTAGAAGAGACATGGAGAAGAGGGGACACATGGTGATGTAGAAGAGACATGAAGAAGAGGGGACACACGTTGATGTAGAAGAGACATGGAGAAGAGGGGACACATGTTGATGGAGAAGAGACATGAAGAAGAGGGGACACATGTTGATGTAGAAGAGACATGGAGAAGAGGGGACACATGTTGATGTAGAAGAGACATGAAGAAGAGGGGACACATGTTGATGTAGAAGAGACATGAAGAAGAGGGGACACATGTTTAAGGTTTAAAATGTATTTTCTGTCCCTCACCGTCATGCCGTTGACCGTCCCCAGCTCCTCTCTGATGGTGAAGACGTCCAGCAGAGCCTGAGTGGGATGTTCCCCGACTCCGTCTCCAGCGTTGATCACCGGCTTACGGCAGTGACGCGCCGCACACTGGAGTTACAGGAAGACATTCAAAGATGTAAAGGCTTTATGTGTCAGATGCCACACGCCCCCACCGGCACCAAGCACCGGACCTGGGGGACAGAGCCTTCTCCGTCGCTGCCCCCTCCCTCTGGAACCCATCAGAGACTGCACCGACCTCACCTCTATGTATATATATACACCTGTATATAATATCTACATGTACATTTTCTATTTCATTTTATTTCTATTCTTGTTTATTTCTAAACTGACGTTTCTGTTTGTTCTTCCCAAATTGAGATCAATAAAGTATCATCTCGTCTCGTCTCTTCAATCTGGCTTTTAATGTGTGAATGTTTTTGTATTATTTGACTTTAACTATATATATGTATTTGTTGTTCTTTTCACTCCATCTGTAAAGCGACTTTGAGCACCTGTACAAGCGCTAACAAAATAAATATATTATTATTATTATTATTATTATTATTATTATATGCCCCAGAGCTACAGCTTAGCAACTAAAAGTCCCAGGCTCGTCCAACAAGGCAAATGAGATCCATTGTTTTCTTGATTCAATAGAAAGAAAGTTTCCCAGAAATGCGTAAAAACGAGAAGCCAGTGACACGAAGTGAGCAAATCGTTCCCCCTGAAACTTCCAGAATCTCTTTCCACAGAGTATGTATATATTATATGAATGATTATATGAATTATTCAAGGTTAAGGTATTCATTTATGAGAAGGGGTCGGATTAAATGAGTGTAACTTCTTCCGACCCCTTCTCGGACGTGTACTTAGCTAACGTGTTGTTGTTTATTGATATCAGACAATGATACTACAGATTATTCAATTATTATTTAAATATTTCGTTTCGTTATTGCATTCATTTGTATAGTACTGTATCATCTTTGGTTTCATTTGGATTTTTAATAATAATAAATAAACTAAACTAAATATAAAAGACACGAACAGGTGGATGTTGCACAATGGGTGACCGTCAATACACCGTAGCGAATCGTCTTCACAAAAGGTGAGAAGTCAGAGACGCACCTCCACAGCCCCGGGGGTCGGGTGTCGCAGCACCAGCACGTCGGCGTAGCAGCTCATGGTCTGCACGGAGTCGGCCAGAGACTCTCCTTTCTGCGCGGAGGACGTGGATTCGCTGAAGTGAACCACGGAGCCGCCCAGGCGCTGCATGGCCGCCGCGAACGAGCTGCTGGTGCGAGTGCTCACCTCGTAGAACATGGACGCCATCACCTTGCCCTGAGGAGAGAGGGGGCTTTAGACGGACACATAGTACACTAGAGGACTGGAGCAGTACTGCGTGTTGCTTAATACCGAATGCTCTGATTCCAAAAGCTGATATATAGATTACACAAAGGACACTTCCCGATTAGGCTTTAAACAGATACAGATATTTAAACAGACTACCTCCCTTTTCCTCTCTACTCATCACCCCCTTTCATTTCTGACTAAATCTGTGTATTTTCATATTTCTATCTTATTCTGTAACCCTCAATTATGGTTTGACTTCAAAGACCTGAGTGCAAGCTTGTACAGAGACTGTGGGTGGTGAGCACAAAAGAGAAGACTGTTCAGCCATGTAGAGCGTTTGCCCTCTCCTGAACATTCAAATAAACGTTAAAACGCAGATGTTCCAGGTGCGGCGGCGGTACCTTCAGGATGTCCAAGCTGCGCTCCTTCTGAACCATCAGTCGCAGAGTGTGGGCGACATTGAAAAGGTGCGAGATCTGAAACAAAGAAATAAAACTAAAACATGCATCACGTATGTCTGTATTATTTTAGGTGTGTGTGTGTGTGTGTGTGTGCGTGCGTGCATGCAATATTGAAGTGACTGTTATTTTGTATATATTGCTTGTTGTGCTTTTATTCATGTCCCAATGTGTGCATATGTATGTATGTGTCTGTTGATGGTGTGCATACATATTTTTATATTTTGTATTCTGGATTGTGGGACACGGCATTTCGATCTCTCCGTCTGAACACACGCTGAAAGATCGACAGTGACGTTGTACCTGCTCCTTGCTGAACTGCCTGACGGACAGGATGTGCTGCCCCACCAGCGCGTGCAGCAGAGGAGACGTCTGGAAGTGAGACATCTGTCCTGCGGGAAGTCCTGGAGCCGACTGAGGGGACAGCAGCCGGGACAGAGGGGGGGGGGTAGCTGTACCCGTCAGCCGTGGGGAGCATCATCAACTCTGCAAGACACAAACATCAATGAAATACAGCAGTGCGGTTTGAAAGAAAGAAAGAAAGTCTTCAGCCTGGATTTCAAAGCAGTTGCAGCGGACCTGCAGGCTTCTGGGAGTTTGCTCCAGATATTTGGAAACCAAATCCTCACATTCCTCGACCCCTAGTCTCCCCGTGAAACGACAGTTCTTTTGACAGTTTTCTAATATTTTTATATTCCTTTCAACCTTCCCTTTCATCCATCTTTTCAATTCCCAGAAGTAAGATATTTAAACCGAAAAGGGTAGACGTGTTGCTGATTTTAAGGTGCCGTCTAGTTTGCTACAAAATACGCGTTGTCTTCCTGCAGTGCATTGTGGGAGTTGTAGTACCTGGCGTGAATCCGGGGTCGGAGGAGCGGTGGATGCGGGGCGGCAGCAGGTAGCGGCTCTCTGAAGTTAGCCTCCGGGGGCTGGGGGCTCGGGTCCGGATCAGGCTGTCCCGCGGGGGGGTGGGGCGCGCCGGCTCTGGGCTCTACAGGAACCACAACGTGTTAGAATAAATACTACAATAGTGTTGGGAAAATACTCAAGTACTCCTTCAATATGAGAGCATCAAGCATGCTCATTTCTGACGTGGAGCTGATCTGAAGTAAACATTGAATACTGCTTTCTGTTCCTCCATCTTGAGACTGTGTGACTCCCTCTCTAGGACATCAGCGTGTGAAGGACGCTGCTCAGGAACTAGTGGAAGCTGAAGCCGGGGACCAGGGAGATTTTTCCAATAAATAACGACCAGATGTTTTGTTTCAGAATATATAAAACGGTATATTCTCCAGACGACAATCATCCGTTTGTCATCTTGCAATCTACTTATTTATCCAAATAGTTACCACCGCAATAAACCGTATTAAATGTCATCTTGTTAAAATTTCACATTCTGTTCTTGTCATATTCTATTGACATGTATATAGACTTCTCAGCTCAGGTCAGAAGAATGCCGTTTCTACACGGTAGCTTTGTGCACACGACGATAAAACCTTTCAATCTTGAATTAGTTACGTGGAAGTATTCCGTTTCTTTGACCGTTAAACATTGTTGTCGGACAACAATGTAATCCGCTTTGCGTACCATTGGACTTTCTTTAACAAGTTCAGCAGGAGCGCTGGAGGCGAGGGGCCACGTCTTCACATCCTCTCCGTAACCTGGAGGTACCAGCACCTAAAGGAGAGAGAGATGCAGATTTAAAAAAGGATTTGTCTTCAACCGACATTCCTTTGAAACTGTGCCCGCCTTATCACCATTGAGAGCTGGTGGATTACTTTAAAGCCGGGGTGTCCACACTACGCCATTTTGAATCGGCCTTCATCCAATTAAAAAGTATAATGGAATACGGCCCACAAAGGAAACTGGTGCTCGTCTTATATTGTACTTCTTAAAAATACATGTACACATATATTACACAGTAGTATTCACGTGTTAATAAGACCACTTTTCAAATACATTTAAGTTGGAAACATTTTCTAACATATCTTAAAAAGCCCAATGACTTGTTTACATAACAAGCTCGAAATACACCTTCACATTTCTCCTTATTATAATCAATCTGAGGCTTCTGCTTTACGGGATGAGCTGCCAACACTCACAAGCACACTTGACCTACATTGGATTGGATTTGCTAACGTATAACTGAACTTATGAGGCGACTAGTGAGTGGCCCGGCCCCTCGTATATGTGTCTGTATGCGGCCCTCGGTGAACAAAATGGACATCCCGTGGTTTAAAGACTAAAGATGAATATGTGTGTGTGATGTCTGACCTGTCCGTCGATGTAGGCCACCTCTCCTCTCAGAACAACGCGGCGCACTTTGCCCTTCACCTTCATACCCTGGAAAGGTGTCCACTTGGACTTGGTGAACTGCATGGCCTGAGGAATCACCCACTCCTGCTCCAGATCCACCTGGAAGACATCACAGGATATGAGTACTTCACAACATAGCGAGGCACACAATATCTGTTTGTATTCCCTTAGTCCCTTGACATAAATAGTCAGGTCAACTTGGACGTCTCTGGATTACAGCTGCCTTCATTAACACATGTTGTATGTTGTTATGTGTCCTTGTTAGTGTTGTCACGATGCCAATATTGCAAGAATTGCGATTCCGATTCTTTTTCTTAAAAAAAGGGAAACGGTCTTAAATGTAATTATTGTACTTTATTTCACACACAAACTTTTAAACAATGAGAACAATACATTAAATAAATGACTAGAATTTGTATTAAATACAATTAAGCATCATCTATAAACAACTTTTTTGTTTTTCGCTTCGGCGTCTTTGTTGTCAACAAGCCGAGGCGCAGCGGCACTCCCACTTGCAGCCATGCTTCTCGCTTTCTCACATGCTCTGGCAGCTAGCGCGTGCACGAGAGAGGGGAGGGACTTAGAGCGTGCACAAGAGAGGGGAGGCACTTAGAGCGTGCACGAGAGGGGAGGGACTTGGAGCGTGCACGAGGAGGGAGGGACTTAGAGCGTGCTTGAGAGGGGAGGGACTTAGCGCGTGCACGAGAGAGGGGAGGGACTTAGAGCGTGCTTGAGAGGGGAGGGACTTGGAGCGTGCACGAGGAGGGAGGGACTTAGAGCGTGCACGAGGAGGGAGGGACTTAGAGCGTGCTTGAGAGGGGAGGGACTTAGCGCGTGCACGAGAGAGGGGAGGGACTTAGAGCGTGCTTGAGAGGGGAGGGACTTGGAGCGTGCTTGAGAGGGGAGGGACTTGGAGCGTGCTTGAGAGGGGAGGGACTTGGAGCGTGCTTGAGAGGGGAGGGACTTGGAGCGTGCTTGAGAGGGGAGGGACTTGGAGCGTGCTTGAGAGGGGAGGGACTTGGAGCGTGCTTGAGAGGGGAGGGACTTGGAGCGTGCTTGAGAGGGGAGGGACTTGGAGCGTGCTTGAGAGGGGAGGGACTTGGAGCGTGCTTGAGAGGGGAGGGACTTGGAGCGTGCTTGAGAGGGGAGGGACTTGGAGCGTGCTTGAGAGGGGAGGGACTTGGAGTGCGCTTGAGAGGGGAGGGACTTAGAGCGTGCTTGAGAGGGGAGGGACTTAGAGCGTGCTTGAGAGGGGAGGGACTTAGAGCGTGCTTGAGAGGGGAGGGACTTAGAGCGTGCTTGAGAGGGGAGGGACTTAGAGCGTGCTTGAGAGGGGAGGGACTTAGAGCGTGCTTGAGAGGGGAGGGACTTAGAGCGTGCTTGAGAGGGGAGGGACTGCAGGCACGGCTGCAGTGCAGGGACTGGAAGCAGAGCGCTGAACACACACGGCTCTTATTAAAACGGAATTGTAGTCTTTTATACTCCGGTTGACTACAGACGTCACAGTTAGGTGGCCTTTCTTATACAACAAGATACTGGCTCTAACAGAATCCTCTGTTCATCACCCTCACTGTCGAGCAACACTCACTACAATTTCTGTGTGTGTGTGTGTGTGTGTGTGTGTGTGTGTGTGTAGCAAAGGCGCCGTGGGAATTGTAGTCTTTTATAGTGTGTTGACTACAGGCGTCAACACCCTATATCGGCCTTTCTTACAATAATCTAAATCCTAACAATAATGCCCTTCCATTGTGTTCACCTCCACGTAGGTGTTCTCCTGGACGGGCAGGTTGAAGATCTTGCGCGGGTTGTCGTGGAGACGCGTGATGATGTCATCCATAGTGAGCCGTCCGTCACTCACGGCGGTCAGAAGCAGCGGCAGCATGGTCTCCAGACCGGGGTACCCTGGAGGAGGACTGTCCCCGCTCTTCTCCTCGACAGAGTGGGGGGCTAAACTCCCAGAGAGCACGTAAAGATAAGTCATGGATCCCCATTTGCATTGCAGCAGCATACACAGACATGGCATTGTACAATGTATACACACACACACAATCAAAAGACACATGTACACATACGCAGACGTTAAGACATTGTGTTCAATATATATATGTATATACACACACATATTTTTATTGGGGCTGTCGTTAATAACGCGTTAACGGAAACAAAAATGAACGCCACTAATTATTTTAACGCGATTAACGCATGTGCATTTTTTTTCCTCGGCCGCCCCCCCCATCAGCTGATGATGCTGACAGCCCCGCTCCTGCCGCCCGCTTGTGGCAGACCACACTTCCACGCTCACCGGCAGGCCATCGGGAGGACCGGGAGGGTGTGTGTGTGTGTGTGTGTGTGTGTGTGTGGCCCGAGCGAGAGAGAAAGAGACCTTACGTGCATTGTTGTTGTTAGCATCGGGTGCTAGCTAGCTGCGCTAACGGATGTAAGGAGCTGTTTTAAAACACACACACACACACACCACCACACACACCACATGTATTGTATGAGAGAGGTTCCAGGTTGAATTGAGGCCGATATTTGTAATGTTCAAATGATAATAAACATTAGCATAAAGCATATTTGTCCACTCATATGTTGATAAGAGTATTAAAAACTTGAAAAATATTCCTCTAAGGTACATTTAGAACAGATCAAAAATGTGCGATTAACTATTTTAATCAACTGACGGCCCTAATTTGTATATATATTTGTTTTTGTACTCTGGATTGGGGGAAACGGTATTTCGATGTCTCCGTCTGTACACAAACTGAAAATAGAGACTGGTGCACGGAGAAGAACATGAACCGATCTGGAGACCGTCAGGGTTGCGTCTGTCGTTACCCAGTTGAGATTAAAGTTGAGTTTGTGTCCTAATAAATGACCGGTTTGCTGCACGCGTATATTCAGACTGCTTGCTGTGTCTCCACTCACCGTGGTCAGTGGCGAAGCAGTCGATGACGTCCAGGTTCTCCCACAGAGCCTCCATGTCCTCCAGAGTTCCCAGCATGGGGCGGACCTGCGCCCGCCCGCCACCGATCTCTCCGATGTTCTCCTCGCACAGGAAGAGGTGATGAGGAGCCACCTCACACGTGACCTGGATGCCCTTCTGCTTCGCTGCGCGGATAATCAGAATCTGAATAAAAGACAGGAGGTAAGAATGAGAGATATTGCTTCATCAAAGTTTCAATACTTTAAAATATCTGTACCTGTAATGAAAGTATCATAAAAGATAGCTTATATGTAAGCTTTGATAAAGTCTAAAACTATCTGTCGTGTCAAATCATTTAATACATAGTCTCATACTCTGATTGCCTTTTGCGCCGTTGCATTGTATTTGTAGTCTTGCATGTGTTTAACAGAGACGTGTGTTAAGGATTTACATTTCAGGAGGGCAAAGGAAGTAAAAGGGGGATTTGCAAATGTTAAGGACGAGGGGGTTTAATGGTGGGAGGTTTAGATGATGCCTAAGGGAATTGATGGGTGGGACCAGTGGATATTTTCCCCCTACTATAGGTTCAAAGCGATTTTCTCCTTCGAGGATGAAGTACCGTACTTTTCGGACTATAAGCTGCGACTTTCCCCCCCATTTTTTGTGTACAGCTAACGGCCACTAGGGAACCTCCTAAATCTATGGATTGTACAGGTAAAATTAACCACCTTTAACTCTACGGGCTCTAGGACCGGTCCGCGCCCGCCACCTTTAAGCGGCGGGCTCCAGCAGGAAAAGCTGGAGGCCGGAAAAGAGTGAGACAGGTAGCGCGCCAAAGTGAAAGTGGAACCGAGAGACAGAACGAGAGCAAGACAGACGGACAGTTTAGCTGCGGCGGCTCATATGCTGGTGCCCTTTATAGTCCGAGAAGTACGGTAGCTCTGTTCCTCATTTGGGATCGACTTCACTTGTATATTGACTTTCTTTATTAAATATAACAAAAGACAAACTTTGTTTTTCATGCACTGGTCAAATTTGAGATTTTGATTCCATAACACGTTTTCTTTCAGGCTTTTAGAGGGAAAACGTACAAAATACACATTTAGGTGTTTATTTGTTACTAAAGTTTGTCTATTTGCTAAAGTACCGCGACCGCTGGGTGCACCGTGTCATCAGAGGTATCGCTGGAAAGCTCCGTCTCTCCTGCACAATCTCATCAGATCCAAACATGGTCATTTCCTTTGTATCAGCGACCAATCGTGAAAGCACAAAGGGGTCTTGAACCAAGAAACGAAATCTCATTGGCTGGTGTCAATTTCTGACAACGTGATTGGTTCAGATGCGTCACGTGGTGTGCTAAAACACTTCCTGGTTAGCTTTCGCTGGAAATGTAAATCTCAAAATGGCAAAAGAACGGCGAAAAAAACCGTTTACATAGAAGACGACAACAATTGAATTTAAACATGCTATTTCAGAAAACTTGTAATACAAAAAACAATCGTCTAAATGTAAGTACCGTACTTTTCGGACTATAAAGCATATGAGCCGCAGCAGCTAAACTGTCCGTCTGTCTTGCTCTCGTTCTGTCTCTCGGTTCCACTTTCACTTTGGCGCAGCTACCTGTCTCACTCTTTTCCGGCCTCCAGCTTTTCCTGCTGGAGCCCGCCGCTTAAAGGTGGCGGGCGCGGACCGGTCCTAGAGCCCGTAGTGTTAAAGGTGGTTAATTTTACCTGTAAAATCCATAGATTTAGGAGGTCCCCCTAGTGGCCGTTAGCGGTACAAAGAAAAATGGGGAAAAAGTCGCGGCTTATAGTCCGAAAAGTACGGTAATTAACTGGAGAAATGTATAGCAGATATCTTTAAAAAAATTACCCTATTCACCTGTAGTGTCTCGCCTTAAGAATTTCCTCCACACGAACAAAACTCCCACCAATATTGCGCTTTTCCACCATTTGATTTCTATGATACTAGCTTAAATAGAAACAGTGCTTTACCTCCTCCTTCTTGGCGATGTGGCAGATGTGCACGGGCCGCTGGTAGAGCTGAGCCACCATCAGGATGGCGGCCACCGTCTGCTTCTCAGCGTGAGCCACGATGGGAAACTGCTTCGGCCACTTCTCAAAGTGCTGCGTACACAAACGGAGAGTTTAGTGGGCAGGGTGGGACACTGGAGGCACATGCTAATGGGGATATTAGGGCGCTTTCGACAGTGGCTGCAGGAAATGCCAAAATGCAAAGACAAATTAGAAAGTGTAAAGGTCAACCAACGTAATTTGAACAGGATCTAAAAAAGACAAATCTATAAATCCTGACACCGAATAGTTTAAGAAAAGTCCCATAATAACTACAATGATAAACCAAAAGTGGTTTGTCGAGGTTTAAAAATATACAACAATAAGATATTACGATTATCTGAATTTCTTCTTGCACCACAGCCGGTCCATTTGCAACGTGAACAAGGCGAGGCCTACCTCCATCCAGAGAGCCACGTTGTCCATCTTGAGAGTGGAGTACGTGTCGTTCAGATACATCTTCAGACCCACCGCCTGGCTGGCGATAGACGGCAGGATGGCGGCGTTATCCGAAGCAGCGCCGAGGTACAGGGCGTAGTCACAGCGGCAGCCCGCTTTGGCCAGCTGAAGTTCAAATTCAAATCAAACTTTATTTGTTAGCCCAATATCACAAAACACGATGGGCTTCACGGATTAAAAACAAACATTGTAAAAATGCAAGATAGTGTGTGGAATATAAGTTCTTCAGTCAACTTTGATTAAAAGCATGCTGTGAAGGCTGTAACTGGAAGCCTCACACCCACCACACGTCCTTCAGGTTGTGCTGCTTTTTAAATTAAAATCATTTTTTTCTTTTACTTTTCTAAATTGAGTGCACGCAATCTTGTTTACTTTAGTGATTGTCAACAAGATCTGTTTATATTATATTAAACCTAATCTAAATTAATTTTGTTCCTAAAAACTGCATATATATATTTTAGCTTATTAAAATCCACATTTTTCAACCTCCTAGTTGTCGCGTACCCTTGTGCTTCACACCACAAGGGGTCTTGGATCATTTCGTGGTCTTACCTTCTGTACGAGGGCCAGAGTGTTGGCGTCCGTGATGGCGGGGGAGGTGTTGGGCATGGCACACACCATGGTGACGCCTCCTGCCAGGGCAGCAGCCGTACCGGAGGAGAAGTCCTCCTTGTGTTCGGCCCCGGGCTCCCGCAGGTGGACGTGCACATCGATCAGACCTGAGAATCCACGACAAGCAGCAGAGATGTTTCACGAGTATTTATTTATATCCCCGCATGTACATCGCTCCAACAGCTTCCAGAACTAGGACAAGGTGAAAACAGATACTGGGTATTTCTTGAGGGATGAGAATGTTCTCTATATTCTTCCGTATGGAAAGAATTAAGACGAGACATTGTACTACTGCAACATCTTATCAAATATTTGAATGGATATATTTGTATAACTAATTGTATGGATAGGCTACTGTTCATTTGACAAAATAAGTTTATCATTGGCCCTTAAATGCTTGACAATTGTGCTTTTAGATTTAGACCTTTTTTGATCCTCGCAGGGCAATTAAGGAAAGATTAAAAGACTCGTAGAGAGGCGAAGTCCCTTCCTTTCCGTGGGACCTTATTTCTGGAAATGTATGTATTGAAGTCAACGAAGAGAGAAAGATTATCGTTCGATCCCGTTTGAATTGTGCCACGAATTACACACATGATGTTTGTCAATTTAAAAGATAATTTTGCAAGTCGAATACATTTAATTGTGTCGTAAAACTGAAGTAACACTTTGTTTGTGTGAAACCGCTCAATGAACTCCATCTCCCGCCTCGCACCACACACCAAGACGGCCGTCACGTTGAAACATTTCACTTCTTCTTTCAGAACGAGGCGGAAAGTATTAAAAGAGGTGGAAATCACTCCAAGTCTGGGCGCGTTGAGAGCTGCGCACACACACAAGGGGAGTTAGTCGGTTCCTGAGAGCCAGCATGCGGGACCGGGACTCTGGGAGTTGTAGTCTTTCTAGTTGCGTATTTTTTATAGTCTTATATTTCAACAGTTTTACGACAAACTGACTTTTTTGACATGGAAATGATTTTTTAAGATTGACAAACATCATGTGTGTAATTCGTGGCACAATTTAAAGTTTTCTCTCTCCATTGACTTCAATACATAATTTTTCTGAAATAAGGTCCCATGGGTCGAGGTAGATGGGCGGGACTTTGCCTCTCTATTTGACAGTCGAATATTTTTGTCGTAACTTTAAAAAATCCCTCCATTTTGCAGCTGCAGACAAACGATCCGAATGTCTCCAATTAGCCACAATCATTCAAATGAAATGAAGATGTTTTTGTGCCTGTCGCAGAGACTCACCCGGCAGACGGACCAGCGTCTGGGAGCTCATGCTGTCGATGTGAGTTTTCACTGGTGGAGTGGGACCAACCCGATGAAGAGCCTGAAAAACACACATCCATATTAATCATGTTGTCTTTCAAAGCTGTTTCAGAAGGGCTGCACATTTGATCAAAAGACGCAATATAGACTAGTGCAATATCCAAATTGTAGCTATAACAAATATTTAGTAAAGGCAAACTATGTGAAAGTATCTGAACGGAGTAGTAAAGACAAATTGTATCACTTCTCAAATCCTTGTTTGGTACAGATCCAAATCATGCAGCTTTATTCTGCAGCACTAAGAGATAATGTTGGGAACATTCTGAATATGACAAGCATGCTCATTTCTGACGTGGAGCTGATCTGAAGTAAACATTGAATACTGCTTTCTATTCCTCCATCTTGTGACTGTGACTCCCTCTCTTGGAGATCAGCATGTAAAGGACACTGCTCAGGAACTAGCTGATGCTCTGCATGTGATGACCAGAGTTGGGTGTAACGCGTTACAAAGTAACGCGTTACTGTAATTATATTACTTTGTCGGTAACGGAGTAGTGTAACGCGCTACTTTTATAATTCAGTAATCACACTACAGTTACTAACATTGCCCCGACACACGTTACTTCGTTACTTTCTAAGTTCAGTCATAATCAAACCTCAACAAACACCTGCAAAGAATACATGCTAAGGTTAAGCTAACGCACATAGCTGTTGTTTATTTATTACACACGTAGTCTGTTCTTCTTCTCCGTTTTCCGGTTGTTGCCTGTTTTGAATGACGAATACACACTACCGCCGCCTGCTGGTAAGGAGAGTTATTGCCACTCACGCATGCGCAGTTCGTACGTGCTCGGCTGCGGTGTGCTCTAATCTGGCTCCAGTGCAACACATGGCCAACATGCAGGAGAACACGCTGACGCAACAGCGTGAGCAGAGATAGACTGCGCAACATATACAGATAGCAGGAGACAGAGGACAGCCACGGTCAGATAGGAAAACATTCAGGAGCTATCTGGATCAGTCTTATGCGACAATGGAAACTGAACTAAACAGAACATTTGAAACTTTAGCAGTCTGCGTGATCTGCCTGCAGGGAGGGGCGGGCCGGCCCTGGGAGTAAAGTAACGAGTAAAGTAACGAGTAAAGTAACGAATTACTTTATGTAGAGAGTAACGAAGTAGTGTAATATATTACTTTTTTTTAAAGTAATATGTAATGTGTAATATATTACTTTTTTTTAGTAACGACCCCATCTCTGGTGATGACTCCTTCCATTCTGGAGAGGATCACAGATACATGGATCCTGAGGCTGAAGCTCAAACCGGGGACGAGGGAGTATTAACATTTTTAAGTATTTTGAGAAAGTAATAATTTTGAGAAAAAGTCATAATTTTGACTAATTTTGAGATTTTGGGAGAGTTCAGAATTGTGAGACACATTCAGAATTTTGAGAAAAAGTCATAATTTAGAGAATTTTTATTTTAGTATTTAGAAAAAGTAATAATTTATGAGAAAAAGTCATAATTTTGAGAAAAAGTCATAATTTTGACTAATTTTGAGAAAACGTCAGGATTTTGAGATTTTGGGAAAGTTCAGAATTTTGAGACAAATTCAGAATTTTGAGAAAAAGTCATAATTTAGAGAATTTTTATTTTAGTATTTAGAAAAAGTAATAATTTATGAGAAAAAGTCAGGATTTTTAGAAAAATTTAGAATTTTCAGAAAAGAAGACAACATTTTGAGAAAAAAATTAAGTATTTAGAAAAAGTCATAATTTTGAGAAAAAGTCATAATTTTGACTAATTTTGAGAAAACGTCAGGATTTTGAGATTTTGGGAAAGTTCAGAATTTTGAGACAAATTCAGAATTTTGAGACAAATTCAGAATTTTGAGAAAAAGTCATAATTTAGAGAATTTTTATTTTAGTATTTAGAAAAAGTAATAATTTATGAGAAAAAGTCAGGATTTTTAGAAAAATTTAGAATTTTCAGAAAAGAAGCCAACATTTTGAGAAAAAAATTAAGTATTTAGAAAAAGTCATAATTTTGAGAAAAAGTCATAATTTTGAGAAAAAGTCATAATTTTGAGAAAACGTCATAATTTTGAGATTTTGGGAAAGTTCAGAATTTTGAGACAAATTCAGAATTTTGAGGGGAAAAAATCTGAATTTGAGAAAAATTAAGAATTTTCAGAAAAAAATTAAGAATTTTCAGAAAAAAATTAAGTATTTAGAAAAAGTCATAATTTTGATCGAAGTCAGGATTTTGAGAAAAAGTCAGGATTTTGAGAAAGTCATCATTTAGAGAATTTTTTTTTAGTATTTAGAAAAAGTAATAATTTGAGAAAAAGTCAGGATTTTGAGAAAAATTTAGAATTTTCAGAAAAGAAGCCAACATTTTGAGAAAAAAATTAAGTATTTAGAAAAAGTCAGGATTTTGAGAAAAAAAATGTAGTATTTAGAAAAAGTCAGGATTTTGAGAAAAATTAAGAATTTTCAGGGGAAAAAAGCCAACATTTTGAGAAAATATTTGGAAGTATTTGGAAAAAGTCATTAAAAAAATGTAGTATTTAGAAAAAGTCATTAGTGAGAAAAGTCATGATTTTGAGAAAAAGTCATGATTTTGAGAAAAGGTCATAAATTAGAGACATTTAGTATTTAGAAAAAGTCATAATTTTGAGAAAAAGTCAGGATTTTGAGATTTTGGGAAAGTTCAGAATTTTTAGACAAATTCAGAATTGATATTTTTCGAACAGTTATCAAATCATTATATAATACCTGCACAAAGAGCTTGGTGCACTTGATGTCGATGATGAGTGGCACAGAGTAGTCGATGGCCATGCGCCTGGTCCGGTAACCCTTGGTGACGAAGGAGGAGAGCCGGCGGCCTCCACTGATCCTCCCCGACAGGTTGATGACCAGGTCGAAGTGGTTCTCCTCCAGGTAGTTCATGATGCTGCGCTGCTTCTCTTTGTTGGGGCAGTCGCTCTCCTCCTCCTCAAACGGCCAGTCCACCGCTTTCACCTGAAGATTGGGGTAATTCAGTTTTCCACTTGTAAAAGTACATAGAAATACACACTTGGGTTTTTTGAGCACATACAGATACACACAGTATTCACACATGCAGGGAAAGCAGGGAAACAATATATGGTTGATGTTTTGTGATACCTGCTAATTAAGTTATGGTTTGATATTACGATTGGTCAATATATATAACTGCTAATTATGCATTACCTGACCCATATATACACCGGGTAGATGATGCATGTTATTTAGCACTTCTGATATGACTCATAACTCGGGCAACAAGCGGCTTTGTCAAAGAATAGATTTCTAAATACTGCTGCTGGTTTAAAAAGCGCTGAATGGTTTAGGCCCAACATACATTTCTGACCTCCTGCTAAACTATGAACCATCCAGATCTCTCAGGTCTTCAGGGACTGGTCAGCTTTCTGTCCCCAGAGTCAGAACTAAACATGGAGAAGCAGCGTTCAGTTATTCTGCTCCAAGTATCTGGAACCAACTCCCAGAAACCTGCAGGTCCGCTGCAACTCTGACTCCTTTTCAAATCCAGGCTGAAGACTTTTCTCTTTGTCGCTGCTTTTAATTGAACTATTCACATCTTAGACTGCACTGTAACTTTTATCTTTTAATGTTTATTTTATTAGCTTTTCGTTTTTAATGACTGATTTTAAATGTCATTTTCTTAATGTCTTTCGTTTTTTGTAAAGCACTTTGAATTGCCTTGTGTTGAAAAGTGCTATATATATATATATATATATATATATATAAATATAAACTTGCCTTGCCTCTGGGTTCAAGAAAAGCGATATAGAAATATAATTTATTATTATTATTATTATTATTATTATAACGCAGCGAAGCTTGCCGGCGGACGTGTCTGAAACCCGACCAACAACCAATCAAATGAATCTCCCGCCCTGGACACACAAGCACGCGGTTTGATTGGCTAGAGCTTGGACTGGCTTACGATTTGATTGGCTCCCGCCGAAGCTTCAAAAGTAGAACATTGACTGGATACATCTTTTTGTATTCAGATAAGGAAGACACTCTTTAATAATCTCCTACAGTAGAGTTTACATTCAATTACAAGGATGAAGTGTATTAGTAGTAAAATCAGAAGTCAGGATTATTTTGTATTTTTACACACCATCTAGAAAGGAGAAATACATTATGCTTAAGGTCAGTCACACAATATTATATTTGGGAACATGCACTTATTGTTGGGCAAAGCAGGTGGAAAATGGAAAAGCGTGTTCAGACTTTTCCTCCAGATTCTAGTCAATGTGAATTTGCATACATCTTAATTACCCGGCGTACCTTTCTGCAATTAAGCGGTTTCATAACTAAAGTATACAACATCTGTTCAGTTACCTTGACTCCATGCTCTGTGTAGAAGTCAGCGGTGCCCAGGCTGGCGTACAGGTCGTAGCCCATCGACTCCAGAGCCTGCACCGTGGGCAGCAGCTCACTCTTGTACTGTAACGCACACACGCACATGTATGATGTTATCCTCAGAGGAAGACGTGGGTTAATGCACAGCTTTGGATAATACAATCATTCTTAATTATTCAAATCTCATCAGCGCTAGAAATGGTTCAAGCTGTCTCCGTTCTATTGGATACGGATTGAGCCTCCCGTCTATTTGACATGGCGAGGAACCACAAAGACGTGCAGATAGATACGTGCACATCGCTTAATTGCTTTCTGAACAGTCCCATTACGGTTTCATAGTAAGACGTCTAAATATACGGTTGTGTGTAGAGCTATAGCTCAATATATGTCAGGCTGTTTAGTTCATGAATCTATGTTACAACTACATGAGATTTAGCATTTTCTATCTGCTTTAGTGTCAATCATTTTATATTTCATTACCAAATGTTCGGTTTTATGATATTTCAATGCGTTGGGTGTAATGATAATATTGTTTCATTTACTATATCTAGTGTAAAAATGTGTACTTGGAGCTTAAGAATTCAGCTACTGTGGATCAAATACAAAATACCCGTTAAAATACATGTAGTGCTTTAATTGTATTGCGGTTGTTAAACTATTAAACTATTTGTATCATGCACTCGGCGCCCTGTGACAGATTTCTTTTGGGGGGAAAAGCTACAACTTATTTCCACATGGCTCGGTGGCCTCGAGCACCATCTGCTAATCGCCGTGCAAGACTGCACACGTGCTGTAATGAGCCTCAGTCTGTGCACCGCTCCACGAAGAGGCGTCACTCGGACTGCCAGCTGTGTCGGATGGATTGTGTCGCACCGTATTCACCAAATAACTAACATTTGGCTGAGATAAATTAGGTGGAGAGAGTCAGTAAGTCTGTTAAACATTCCCGTTTGTCCTCTTGCAATCTACTTAGATATAGAAATAGTTATCACCGCAATAAACCGTATTTAATTTAGTCTTAATGTACAATATTTAATTTCATATTCTGTTCTTGTACATATCAGATTCTATTGACATGCATATAGACTTTTTGCACTATTGTTTATTTTATTATATGTTGCATCGTTGGAGGAGCTCCGGTCATTGCATGTCTACACCGTAGCTTTGAGCGCATGGCAATAAAACCGTTTGAACTTGAATCGGTACCTTATAGCTGCCGATGGAGAGCAGGATGTTCTTCTTGGGGATTATGAAGCCCGTGGAGAGCATGGCTTTCAGGTACGCTTCGTATCTGTTCTCCCCAAAGCAGGCCACCTCCCCGGTGCTGGTCATTTCCACCCCGAGCACCACGTCTGCTCCGGCCAGGCGAGAGAAGGAGAACTGGGGCACCTGGAGGACACGTATATTCAAGAGGATATACAAGACACGCAGTGAGGTGAAAAGTCATCTCTGAGTTAAAGGTGCCCTTTATACTGTTCTTCATCAATATATCACAGGTCTCAGATATATCCAGAGCCTGTCTCTGATTGGCTGAAACACCAAACAGATCATTGCAGCATTACCCACAATCCCCTCTGTTTTAGCCCTGTTTCCAAAGTGCTGATTCTCTATTTGTTACTTCAGATGAAAGCAAGGAGCCCCTCCCCACGCCCCTCTGAGAGAGATTTGGTTACAAAGGACTCAATGGAGCTCTAGAGGAGATTCAGGTGATAAGGGGTTACCTTGGTTACTGATTGGCCAATGGCTACACAAGACAAAACATCGTTATGACATCATAAAGTGGCCACAATCTGATCAGCTCATTTTCAGACAGGTTTTTATAGAAATGGATCAAAAAGAGAGAGAATCTTTGTTCCTGAAGCTTTCAGAGTCTCTTTCCACAGAGGGGACACATGTTGATGTAGAAGAGACATGAAGAAGAGGGGACACATGTTGATGTAGAAGAGACATGGAGAAGAGGGGACACATGTTGATGTAGAAGAGACATGAAGAAGAGGGGACACATGTTGATGTAGAAGAGACATGGAGAAGAGGGGACACATGTTGATGTAGAAGAGACATGGAGAAGAGGGGACACATGTTGATGTAGAAGAGACATGGAGAAGAGGGGACACATGTTGATGTAGAAGAGACATGAAGAAGAGGGGACACATGTTGATGTAGAAGAGACATGAAGAAGAGGGGACACATGTTGATGTAGAAGAGACATGAAGAAGAGGGGACACATGTTGATGCAGAAGAGACGTGGAGAAGAGGGGACACATGTTGATGTAGAAGAGACATGGAGAAGAGGGGACACATGTTGATGTAGAAGAGACATGAAGAAGAGGGGACACATGTTGATGTAGAAGAGACATGGAGAAGAGGGGACACATGTTGATGTAGAAGAGACGTGGAGAAGAGGGGACACATGTTGATGTAGAAGAGACATGGAGAAGAGGGGACACATGTTGATGTAGAAGAGACATGAAGAAGAGGGGACACATGTTGATGTAGAAGAGACATGGAGAAGAGGGGACACATGTTGATGTAGAAGAGACATGAAGAAGAGGGGACACATGTTGATGTAGAAGAGACATGGAGAAGAGGGGACACATGTTGATGTAGAAGAGACATGAAGAAGAGGGGACACATGTTGATGTAGAAGAGACATGAAGAAGAGGGGACACATGTTGATGTAGAAGAGACATGAAGAAGAGGGGACACATGTTGATGTAGAAGAGACATGGAGAAGAGGGGACACATGTTGATGTAGAAGAGACATGAAGAAGTGACTTATTTACCTTCACTCCCACTATCCCTTTCCCTCTCATCAGCCCAATTGGCTCCACTTCCTGCCCCACGATGGCCTGCGTTGCCAGGGCAACAAGGTCTACGCCGAGAGTTTTGGAGACGAAGGGGAAGGAGCGTGAGACTCGGACGTTGCACTCGATCACCTTCAGCTGGTCATCCTGGGAGAAGAGAAAGAACGGCAGGATGTAACAGAGAACACGAACCTCGATGCAACGACCTCGTCTGCTTTCTTGATTAACACTTTAACGAAAGCCCTGTATCAGAGCGAGTGTGTGATACAGTATGATGGACATTTCACGTTAGCTGGAATTTAATCCTTTCATTGTTTGTAAAGATTTACCCGTTCTAATTTCTATAAATTGACTTAAAACAATCTCTAAAAAGGATATTTTTCTCTGTCTCTTAATGGCGATTCAGTGGTCTGAGATTAAGCCAAGACCATTTCAATAATTGACACAATTATGTTGACTTTGCTCAGTTAACTGTACTGTCTGTAGCTGTATGCTCCTCGTGGATGTGTAATAAGAACTGGATACAGCGTGGGAGGCGGGGCCTCATTCATTCCCATGAGAGTTGCTCATTAGCGCATGATGATAAAATGGCCCAACTGTTGAGAGTGAAACGTCACAGATTACCCAGCATGCCTGAGAAGTACCCGTATGCGCGCTCATAGAGCATGCGCAACTTTAACCAAAATGCTCATTCACATCAAGCACGTCAATTTGCGTACACGTAACAGCACCGTGCGTTCATGACCGCATGGTAATGGATTGTTATTATGATGGATTTGATATTAACGAGGCGGCAGCTAGCGGCTAGCTAGTAATTATGCTAATGTACACATCAATCGTTATGTACTTATATTACACTGTAACAGGATCTAGTGATATCCAACAGAGCTTCATTTAGCATGAAAGAATGATTGCACTGTATATATATATATTTATATATATTAGAGCCGGGACTCGATTAAAAAAATGTATCTAATTAATTAGAGGCTTTGTAATTAATTAATCGAAATTAATCGCATTTTTAATCAAATATACACATTTGACCTGAGAACAGTGAGAAGCAATTTTCACATGGATTTGACTCCAAGTGGTCTACATATTTATCATTGATTGAGTTGATATATATTTTTTAGAGCCGGGACTCCATCTGGGAAGGCAAATGCAAAAGTAGAAAACATTACATTCAGTTATAACTGCCAAAACAAACATTATTTACAGTATTATGGCCCTTGTTAAAAAAATGTGTAATGTTAACTACTGTAAGTTGGTCGAACGAATGCCTCCTCATCCGGAAGCTGACCGAGCAGCAGTCGAGAGGAGCCGAGCGCATCCGCGAAGCACACGTCAGAGTTCCCGTTAGCCGGCAAATCTAAATATCTTCGGTCAAAATAATTTCCCTTTAGAGCAATACCGCTTCAGTTGCGCCACTTATGTGACAGACAAGAAGAGTATGTGACAGACAAGAATAGTCAACTCTAATGTCTAACACTTGATGTGGAGAAAGAGATGTCCTGTATGGGTTGATTGTGCGTTGATCTGTTGGTAATGCCTCAGGCTTCCGGTGGGCATGTAAACAAATGCATAATGCTGCGCTATACTTTGTGGCCTCATCCGGTTGCATAGCGACACTCATTGTGTAGTTGTCTTAATAAGCAGGTAGTCATATCATTAGCTAGAACTAGCTGAATCTGATCGATATGGACATAAACGCGAGTGAAGTCTGATCTGACGGGAGAGAGATCAGCTGCTGCTGTCGAGTCGAGACTCGACACGCAGCTCTGCATACCACATGCCGCGGTGAGCGGAACAAAACACACACTTCAGGTTAGAATATCACACGTAGCTATTTTAATTACCTCTCAAACTACCTAAACTGGTTATAGATATGTTTAGTTTTACTGTCGGGTCACTCATTACTGGATCCGCGAGCTGCATGATATTGGCATAATAGATTGCCCGATCGGGCACCCAGCAGGTGAGGCTTCATTGCCCGAGCTAAATACTATATAGCCCCGGGCCATCGGGCAGTCCTTAATGTCGAGCCCAGAGCCAGGGAGTTGGTTATTCTCTCAGACGTGGACTGAGTTATCCTGGAGTGTGGGTTGGGTCAGGGTGTGGTTCCTTGCACTCGGAGTCGGGCTAACGTCCACGCTAGCTGCTACATGCTTTGCATTGAGGTGATACTTTAGGCTTGATGTGCTGCGGTGATATGCAAACTCTTTTTTGCATAATTTGCACACATTTGCTCTTATCGACGCTTCCATCCGTCCGTTTTTTAAAACAACATGTCCCATCCACGGGGCCGACCAAAGCGGTCTCATCAGCTGGTTCGTTCATGTTTGACTATTGTTCACCGTGGTTTGTTGTTGTCTGAAGTCCCATGCTGAAGTCATGAACGTTAGTTGGTGCTCCAGTATAATCGGTACGCCTGAAACTCATCCAGTGAGAAACGTTCCGCTGTGCAAAAATAAGTGCGATTAAAGTGCGATTAAAATGCGTTAATTTTTTTAACGCGTTAATTTTTGTGTAATTAATTAATCTGAATTAACGCGTTAAAGTCCCGGCCCTTTTTATTTATTTATTTATATATATACTTATATATATATCTATAATATGTAATATTAACTTTATTTAATACAACATTTACGGTACAATATGTACTCATACAGCCCATGTAGTATGATAATGAATTACAGCAAACATGTGCAATATATCCAGTAGTACAGCTCCGTGGGATGGCAGTAAGGCGATATGGGTCCGTTCTTATTGTGCATCATGGGTAAAGAGAAACTCAACTCACATTGGTTTCTCAAACAGCATCTCTGTAAACTACGTGTATTCACTGAATTTCCCTCTCTGCCTTTAACGGCTCGTTGTAGCTCCAACAGCTCCAGACCCCGCCCTCCCTGTGAGCACAGTGTGCTCTGATTGGTCGGGGCACGTAACATGAACGTGCCGGGCGGCGCGGTCCCGTGGGTTAGATGCGCGTTCATAATGCAGAGGGAAATAACTCTCAGAATAACGTTATTAGCACATTTTACAACTTGAGGACCGAATGTTTTTAATAAGGGCTATACAAACGTTCATACGGGGTAGATTATTTAGTTTAAAAAAAAATATCCAACGATTTACAGACGTCACTTTCCCGATGTTAGTCGATGGGAAAAAGTGTTTCCGGGCCTGGCGACCAAACGGAAGTGTAGTACCGCCGTTTGGCCACAACGAATATTCTCATCCGAGTCCTGCGCACTTCCTGGGGGCTTGGTGCTCCTCCCCAAAAGATGAGCAAGTGAGTGTTGAAACTCCACATTTCAGGACAAACGGCCTGTGGTTCCTATCAACGCACCGAATGTCTTTTCTATGAGTCTTCAGTAACTGTCTGATCAGCGTAAGAATGTCAGGACCTCCTGCTGCTCACCTTGGCGATCAGCTGCAGGTTGAAGGGTCCGGTGACCTGCAGCTCCTGGCCGATGGCGTGCACGATCATCTTGATCCGCTCCATGGTCTTCTGGTTGATGTCCTGAGCCGGAGTCACCAGAGTGGCGTCACCGGAGTGAACCCCTGCGTTCTCCACGTGTTCAGACACTGCGATGGCGATCACCACGCCGTCACACGCCACGGCGTCCACGTCGATCTCCTGGAGGATTAACAAACGTTACAGAAACTCGGGGACACGTTCCGACATCTTAAGAGCTCAACTTTTACCTAAAGGTTTCCTATTATGCTATTTTTAGGCATATATTATGGGGCTCAGAGATATGCAAATATATAAAAAACATGGCGATGAAGTGTTTTGCTCCAAATACCAAACAGACCATTCTAGCCACGCCTCATGTCCCTCTGTTTCACTTCCTGTTTCAAAAGTGCTGATGCTACCGGCAGATTGTCAGCTAAACACTGCCGTGATGAAACGCCATATCATGGATTATCAAGGATCTGAAACCGTCTGGAGCTCAAAGGCTTTCTCTCTCCCGGTTACACCACAAGGCGAGTTCCTTTCTACTTCCTGCTTCTTCACACACATGCTCTCCAGTACAGGTTAGCTCTGAGTGTTAGCGATGCTAATGTAAACACCGACCATATTACGTCCAAAACAGTCGTGCATTGTTTCTGATAGCAACGTTTCTGATTGGCCCGTGGGTCCACATTTCAGATGTTACGTCATATCGGACGCAAATCTGGATCAGCTCCGTTGTTCCCCGTTTTTAGAGATTTGGGTACGGAGGAAAAGAGAGAGGGCTTTGTCTTCTGACGCTGCGTGAGTTCCCCGACGCACCGGGGACACATGTTGATGTATTAAAGACCGTATGTATTAGGTCCCCTTTAAAGAGGGTTTTTTTCTCACCTTGGCCTCCTGAATGAATTTGGAGATGACGACGGGGTATTCTTTGGACACAGCGATGGCGTTGGTCAGGTATTTCTCGAGGTCTGCGTCAGTGTAGGCCACGTTCATGGCCGCTCCGCTCAGAACGTAGGACGGGCGAACCAGACAGGGATAACCCACCGTCTCACAAAACTTCATGGCAGACTGAAAGAAAGTGGGGGGGAAAAATGTGTATTATTAAAGTTGTCCTCTGTTTTACATGGATGAGGGAAACGCCTACGTCCCTTCCTGGCCCTGCCCACTTTTGGGGGGAAATAATGCTTCAGGGCGACGTGGAAAATAATAGTTTCTTCATGTCTTAAAAGGTGCCACGTCATATATTGCACATTCGACAACAAATCAATCCCCAGTTACGGTTTCTTTACTTCCTCTACAGAAATAAGGACGGTGAAAGAAGCAGCTTCAGGGCCAGATTGCTTCCTGCCGCTCGTCCTCCAACAGATTGACCGGACATCATTTCCTTATCGATTTAAATTAAACTATAAATCGACGCAGGTCATCGATGTCCAATGACATGGTTTGTATAATACTTTCCGATCATCATAATTGGGCTTCTTGTAGAAACAAAAAAGTGCGCTTTTCTTAAATTTCTCACGTGATTGCCGAACATTTCAGAATCTGTATTTACCCCCATTCAAAGGACAGCGAATGGTTTCTCCCAAAAGTGGGCGGAGCCGTAATAACGCCTGGAAGTGACGCGTGTGTTACCGTCATCCATAGGGTATGCAGAGAAACACTCCAAACATTATGTGCACCCTCCGAAGGTCACATCAAGCACACGAGACATCAAACGCTTAATTAAACGTATTGCTGGAAGAAGACATTCGCCTTCGAATCGTCGCACCTCGTTGTCGGAGAGCTCCTTCCACAGCGGCTGGCTGATCCCGATGGTGTCGAGCATCCGGGAGAACTTGAACCGGTTCTCCGCGCTGTCGATGAACTCCGGCGACGTTCCCAGGATGCGGCACTGCTGGCGGTGCAGAGACATGGCGATGTTGTTGGGCAGCTGGCCCCCCCATGGAGAGGATCACCCCCTCTGGGTTCTCCCGCTCGTAGATATCCATCACCACCTGAGATATGGAGGAGACTCTTTATAGGTCCCTATTATACTGTTCTTCATCAATATATCACAGCTCTCAGATATACACAGAACCTGTCTCTGATTGGCTGAAACACCAAACAGATCATTGCAGCATTACCCATAATCCCCTCTGTTTCAGCCCTGTTTAAAAAAGTGATGATTCTCTGTCTGTTACTTCAGATGAAAATAAGGAGCCCCTCCCCACGCCCCTCTGAGAGACATGTGGTTACAAAGAACTCAATGGAGGGGACACATGATGATGTAGAAGAGACATGGAGAAGAGGGGACACATGTTGATGAAGAGACATGGAGAAGAGGGGACACATGTTGATGTAGAAGAGACATGGAGAAGTGGGGACACATGTTGATGTAGAAGAGACATGGAGAAGTGGGGACACATGTTGATGTAGAAGAGACATGAAGAAGAGGGGACACATGTTGATGTAGAAGAGACATGAAGAAGAGGGGACACATGTTGATGTAGAAGAGACATGGAGAAGAGGGGACACATGTTGATGTAGAAGAGACATGGAGAAGAGGGGACACATGTTGATGTAGAAGAGACATGGAGAAGAGGGGACACATGTTGATGTAGAAGAGACATGAAGAAGAGGGGACACATGTTGATGTAGAAGAGACATGAAGAAGAGGGGACACGTGTTGATGTAGAAGAGACATGGAGAAGAGGGGACACATGTTGATGTAGAACACAGATATGTTTAGACCCAGCCTCTCGATGTTGTTTTGACGTGCCGTACCTCAAAGGAGATCTCGTCGAAGTAGAGGCGGTCACACATGTCGTAGTCCGTGCTGACCGTCTCCGGGTTGTAGTTCACCATGATGGTCTTATACCCCATCTGCGGTTAATGGGAGACATGTTAATACAATAACAACATGTTGACTGCTAAGAGTAAAATAAATAGTAATAGTAAAATTAAATAAATGTCTTATTATAGTTTAACTCATTTAATCCGGTATTTATTACAATTCCAGATGTTTTTTTAACAATTAAATAATTTCAAATGTAATAAATTATATTTAACTATTTTAAATGAAGTAAATGAAATGTACATATATTCTGCATATACTTAATACACTTTTTTTGTTTGTTTATATGTATTTTTTATGTCATTTAATAATGTATTATTCAATTATTTGTATTTGTTTTCAATACTTTTCAATTCTCCAATCTAATCTATATCAGCGTTTCTCAAACCTTTTCATACCAAGGACACTTAACCAATACAAAAACACTCGCGGACCACCCAACTCATCATTTTTCTAGCAAAGATTACAAATCGTCTGAAAATGGTAGAAACAAGTGGCAGCATGTGTGACGAAGGTGTTGCGCTGGGCTATTTCACGCAATTGAAAGTGAAACTTAAGCTCGCTCCATTGCGGAGATATACCCGCGAGAGTGCGGAAAACTTACATTTATTTATTTAAAATGTGAAATGTTACCAATATACTCACTGACCACTAGGGGGCGCACTGATCTATATCTATGTTTCTTCATCCGTTTTATTGAAGTGGGTTTTTATAACTTTACAAATGATTTCATGTAAATTGAATCGAGCATCGACACAGCACTATGTTCTATGTATAATCTTCTTCGGCTAAATACAAATATATAGAATAATTAGTGATCTATAATGAAAGGCTTTAATTGGTATTTTCAAATCAGACAAAAATCAAGTCACCAAATCAACCGATAATCAACACGAACATTTCCCCTCGCTTCCATTTCAGTCCGAAGACATTTATCAGATTGAGATGAAAAAAGATTAACGTTATAATAATTGCATTTTAATTGACCCTCACCTTCCTGAGCTCGGTGATGCAGCCGACGGCACACCAGTCGAACTCCACGCTGCTGCCGATGCGGTAAACCCCCGATCCGATCACCATCACGTGCTGGTCCACGAAGCCCAGGTCGTCCTCCGTGCCGTGGTACGTCAGGTAAAGGTAGTTCGTGAAGGCGGGCCATTCCGCCGCCACCGTGTCGATCTGCTTCACTACGGGCAGGATCGACCAATCGTGCCGCAGCTTCCTCACCACCAGCTCCGTGCTGCAGGGCGGAGAGTGGCAGTAAGGATGTGTGGGAATATGTAAGGGCAATTACGAAAAAGAAAGATTAAACATACACTTTGAAAACGGAGAATAAACTGGAAAATATGCTAAATGTTATGAAGTAAGACGACCGCATATTATAGACATTGTAGGTACAATAAATAAATACGTTAAAGTGTAAGGGGCTGATATTCAAAAGGAACATTTTATATTCTTTGAGAAATTAAATAAACATTTGTATTATTATATATATATTTAATAGATTATTATTACTTAATATATTCGTTTAGTTATTATTTAATACATTTGTTTCAATTATTATAATTATAAAGTACATTTTTTTTTATTATCCAATTCTTTTTTATTTGCATTTAATTATATGGAATTATTTTGTATTATAATTTAATTGTTATAAGGACCATAATTAAAAAACGACGATTATGCCAAATTAAGCTATGAGGTCATTTCCGACGTGCAGTTCTTGGGCAGGTCAAAATCAACAAACTGAAATGTTGTCGTTTGTTGACATGGACACACATCAACCCTCATCACGGCCGCAGCCTGAGAGATATCGCACCTCGTTTCCCTCTCACCTCTGCACCGCCTGCGCTATCTGCTTATCGGAGAATCCCAGCTGCTTGGCCTTCCTCATCACCTCTGAGGGCATGGCAGTCTCGTCCTGACGGGGGGAACAACGTCAACAGAAACACAAAGACTACACACAGTGGAGATGCTGCTCACGTCCAACAACATGATCGTGCCGGTATGTTAAATGTTTGCTGTTCACGTATTGTGTCTTGATGTGTGTCCGTTGATGTCTCTGGGCACACTCCGTCTCACTTTCCCCGCCTTTCAAACTCTTTTGAAAAGTCCGGTGACGGTAACAGCGTATGGTTTATGCTCACCTGGTTGTATGTCTCCAGCAGCTTCTCGTGGTCGGTGATGTTCTTCATCTTGTGCAGGAACCAGCGGTCGATCTTGGTGAGGTCGTACAGCTGATCCACCGTGTAGTTGGCTCTGAGCGCAGACGCCAGGACGAAGATACGCTTGTCCGTGGGAGTCTGCAGCTCCTGGAGAAAAGAGGGGCGGGAAGGAGGCACGCTCAGGTATCTTAGTTGGTCGATTCATCTCCCCTCCACCCCCACTGGACTTGAACACCCCACACACTCAGACACCCACACACTCAGACACGCAGACACTCAGACACCCACACACGCAGACACCCACACACGCAGACACCCACACACTCAGACACGCGGACACCCACACACTCAGACACGCGGACACACTCACACTCAGACACCCACATACTCACATTCAGACACCCACACACTCAGACACCCACACACTCAGACACCCACACACTCACTCACACCCACACACTCACACCCACACACTCACCCACACACTCAGACACCCAGACACTCACTCACCCACACACTCAGACACCCAGACACTCAGACACTCAGACACTCAGACACTCAGACACTCAGACACTCAGACACTCAGACACTCAGATCCAGCACCAGACACTTGTTACGCTGCTTTGGACAGTCTTGCACTAATGTACATTTCCCAAGATATTGAAGCGACTGTTATTTTGTATCCATTGATTGTTGTGCTTGTATTAAGGTCTTAATGTGTGCATATGTATGATTGTGTTTATATAACTTTATATGTTTGCATTTGGGGTTGTGGGAAACGGCATTTCGATCTCTCCGTCTCTACACACAAACAATAAAGTTGACTTTGACTTTTGGACTACAACTTGTATTTTGTTGGTTATATCTCAGCGATGAGATCAGCCGGGTCTTACCATTTATTCAAGACCTTCTAATTTAAACAAATTAAAATGTAAACATGTATGCCTCTGTAAACAATGACCCAGTAAGGCTTCAATCAACAGAGTATTATCCACCTGACGGTATACTGGCTCAGCAGCCCTTTAGCGCCATCTGTTGGCCCAACTTGTCATTCTTTTCTGGTGGAGGCCTTTTCCCGCATGATTATAGTTTGTATAGGACGGTGTCGATAACTGGGCGTAACAAGTCGAAGAGGGAACAGTTGCCAACAAGCAGTACGTGACTTATTAAGCCTTATTATCTTCTTTCGTACCTCTTCGGAGACGGGCTTGATGGTGTGGTCAAAGCCGACGCAGTTCTCGTCCACCATCCTCAGAGCTTTCTGGAAGGCCTCCTCAAAGCTGCGGCCGATCGCCATCACCTCACCTGTGGAGAAGAACACCGACGAGGATCTACTAGTTTACAGAATATTTGTTTACAGAATTAGAAGACCAAGGTTCCTTTCTCCAAGCACACTACAATTAATAAAGATTCTCTTACCGACGCTCTTCATGGAGCTGCCGATCGTGGTGGAAACCCTGAGGAACTTGCTGAGGTCCCAGCGGGGAACCTTCACCACACAGTAATCCAGACTGGGCTCGAAGTTGGCTGTTGTCGAGTTGGTGACAGAGTTTCTACAGGAAATAATTACGGATTTTCTTTTAAATATTGAATCACACAAATCCAAAACATACTGAAGAGATTGATGCAAAGTCCAGAAACGAAAATCTAAAAGATAACATTTTGTAGATTATATTTAAAAGTGAACAAAACACTGGTGGCCCGTGAGCGCCCCCTAGTGGTCCGTGAGTATATTGGTAACATTTCACATTTGAAATAATAAATACATTTAAGTTTTCCGCACTCTCGCGGGAATATCTCCGCAATGGAGCGAGCTTCAGTTTCACTTTCTATTGCATGATAAAGCCCAGGGCAACACCTTCGTCACACATGTTGCCACTTGTTTGTACCATTTTCAGGCGATTTATAATCTGTTCTAGAAAAACGATGTGTTTTGGGATATTTGTGGAGTTAGGTGGTCCTTGGTATGAACAAGTTTGAGAAACACTGCACGAGAGCTACATTTTGAGTAAATTGTCCCTTGACAAAAGTCTCATATAATATATATAATAAACATTACTTTATTAGTTCCAAATTTGTATTTTTCTTTTGGTCACAGAACACGTGAACAGGCATTACACATGAGAATATATGTATATATATATAAATAATAAAATAGACATGGAATGAAATCAAACGTAAAAAATACATTAACTGTAGAAAACAAAGATATATCAATTCAGTAAAACATTAATACACACAAGAAACAATACATACAAAAAGATTTTCTGATTAATTAGCATTTAATTCATTCTAATTTAAATGACATACTGCGGGGAGGAGGCGATGCCGTATTGACATTTATTATTGACATTTTTGTTTTAGACGACTGGTTTTCTCATTTGCTTGTATGTCTGTTATGGCGCGTTTCCACTGCAGGCCTCGCTCGGTTTGGTTAGGCCGTATTAGGCCCGGCTCACTTTAATGCTGCGCTTCCATTACAGTTTAGGAACTGGGGCAGTTACTATAGTAACGCAGTGTAGGCGGAGCCGTGACGTCATCTTCAATGAGCGCCCAAAAAAACAACACAGCCGTTAGCTGTAAGCCCTCAGAGCTCACAGCTCCTCATATCTGTTCAGAAACTAGACAGAAGCTAAACAAGTACAAACCACAGACTGCCTGAGTCATGGAGAATACAGTCGCTGCTTTATTTATGTCTGTAGGCCGTTGCTGTGAGCGTGGACGGTCAGAGCATATACAACGTTAGCTTAGCCAAGCTACATTTAGAAAACACGCATTTTAAAGGGTTGTTCGCCTGCCGTCTGTCTGCAGACTCGTCGAAGCATTAATTCATGGTTGTTACTAACCGGTATCAGTGTGTTGTTACTTCGGCATCATTTTGAAACGTGTATTACAATTACATCACGGTCAAATATGTTCATCTTGTTGTAGTTGTAGCCCCCTTGCCAGCGATTCTCTCTCTAGTTTAGCATGCTCAGCCCGACACAGCCTGGTTGTTCCTGGCCCGAGAACCACGATTTAGTCGGGCCAGAAAAAAAAGGTGAAAAAGTCGCCCCGGGCCAAAATTAGGCCGAGTGGAAACGCAACCAAAAACGGGGCCCGCACGGCTCGGCACGCTTAAAGCGAGCTACCCGTTGCTGTGGCAACGCGACATTCGTCTTCTGTCTGTGTGGGATTGGTGTTAAGCAGTATTTACTTTGTTACTCTACCTATTTTTCTATAAAGTGAAGATTTGTTGAGCAACTTTTGATACATGCTCTGAGAGAATAACTGCATGCTGTTGAAAAAACCCAATACACAAAGCAAATGAGATACATACTTGAGTTGCGGCAGTGGGATCCCCAGGCCCAGCTTCGCCGCTACATACGCCAGAGGGTAACCAGTGGCCTTACTGGCCAGCGCCGAGCTCCTCGACAGGCGGGCGTTCACCTCGATGATGTAGTACTGAAACACATCAACGTTCATGCACGATTTAACTAAATGTGTGACGGTGTTCGATCTTCTGTCCAAGGAATATTTGTGGGGTTTTTTCAAATACTCTTTATTTATTTATATAGCACATTTAAAAACAACCTCAGTTGACCAAAGTGCGGTACAGGAAACAAATATAAAATAACACAATAGGAGTCAAATAATAAAACAATAATTACCGGACCTGATTTGTGTATAAAGCTTTACATTGATAGATAAAAAAGGAGGGGGCGGAGCTTATGCGGGACCCGGCAGCTACCGTCTAAACTAAATGCTGCCGTGATGAAACGCCATATCATGGATTATCAAGGCTCTGAAACAGTCTGGAGCTCAAAGGCTTTCTCTCTTGCCGGTTACACCACAAGGTGAGTTCCTTTCTACTTCCTGCTTCTTCACACACATGCTCTCCAGCACAGGTTAGCTCTGAGTGTTAGCGATGCTAACGTAAACACCGACCATGTTACGTCCAAAGCAGTCGGGCATTGTTTCTGATAGCAACGTTTCCGATTGGGCCGCGGGTCATCAAGACATCACAAAGTGCATTTTGCGTGATAGGTCCCCTTTAACATATATTGTAATTCCTTGTCAGCTCAAGCTTCAAGGGAATCCCATTAGGATCGCTGAAGATAGAGATTTAAGAAGTTCAATAGACTGAGCAGTCCGGATTTGTAAATGTTGCGTTTACCTGTTCAGACTCTGGGCTCAGAGCGTACTGGATGTTGCATTCTCCCACAATGCCGAGGTGCCGGATGACTTTGATGGCGGTGTTTCTCAGCATGAAGTACTCGTGGTCGTTGAGCGTCTGACTGGGCGCCACCACGATGGATTCTCCAGTGTGGATGCCCAGAGGGTCAATGTTCTCCATGTTACACACCTAAAGCAAGAGTAGTTTATTAGTTTATAGTGTCGTGGACAGTCCCCATTGATCAACCGTCACAAAAAAACATCTGTTGTTCCCGGCCAGATGATAATAGACACCTTTTTAAAAAGTAGATGGAGGCGAAAGGATAAGAGAGAACAATAAAATGCAAACAACAGACGTTACTACATGTCACATATAGCACATAAGGAAATTAAATTACGTTTTTATTTTAAGTTTGTGTCCGTTTCTGTCTAGAAATGTTTTCAGAAAACTTTTCAATTTTGAGGCAGGTACGATTAATGGGGCGATAGACATGGACGCGGGAAGGGGTGGTGCTGAGGGGGCTTGCGCCCCTACAGTGTACGCGTGCCACAGTTTCGATGAGCTCGTCACAGTTTATCAGCTGCGAGGCTCCACGAGCATCCCACCTCCCGCACCCCCCCCTCCCGCATCCCCAACTCAGAGTGACCACACACACACACACACACACACACACACTGTTGTGCAATATATATGTTGTTAAAAACTGTGCAATGTATGCCTGGCTGCTAAATCCTAAGAACGGTTACAGGATGTGTATTTTGTAAATTGTGTATTATATATTTTTTTATCTTTAATACTTTTTTAAGCATGCTTCTTAGGTCACATTAAGCTGTAACAATGTAAATGTCACCTCTGTGGGACGAATAAAGGTATTCTGATCGTCCTCTGTGTCCTCTTTACTCACAGTGATGCAGTTGTCGTAGGCATCGCGGACCACCTCGTACTCGATCTCCTTCCAGCCTTTCAGGGATTTGTCCACCAGGACCTGGGAGGTGTGGGCGAAGGCGGCAGTAACCAAGGTGACCAGCTGCTCTCTGTTGTTGGCGAATCCCGAACCCAGACCCCCGAGAGCGAACGCTGAGCGAACCATCACGGGGTAACCAATACGCGCTGCAGCCGCTACCGCCTGGAGAGACAGAGATTCAGATCAGAGATGGCAGAAGTACACACATCCTTTACTCGAGTAGAAGTACAGATATTACAGGTAAGTATAGGTATTTGTGTTCAACATGTAAGAAGTAGAAAGTACAAGTATTAGTGTTTAACATGTAAGAAGTAGAAAGTACAAGTATTAGTGTTTAACATGTAAGAAGTAGAAAGTACAGGTATTTGAGTTCAACATGTAAGAAGTAGAAAGAACAGGTATTTGAGTTCAACATGTAAGAAGTAGAAAGTACAGGTATTTGAGTTCAACATGTAAGAAGTAGAAAGTACAGGTATTTGAGTTCAACATGTGAGAAGTAGAAAGTACAGGTATTTGAGTTCAACATGTAAGAAGTAGAAAGTACAGGTATTTGAGTTCAACATGAGAGAAGTAGAAAGTAAAAAGTCGTCAGAAAGATAAGTAGTGGAGTAAAGTACTGATACCAGAAAAAACATGATAAAAGAGGGCATGTTTTGGAGTAATGGAGGTCGTGTTTCCTCACCTGATCCACAGTCAGCGCCGCCTCACTGGGAGCAACGTGCTCATTGATCTCCTCCATCTTCTCCACAAAGATCTTCCTGTCCTCCGTCATCTCGATGGAGGCCACCGGCGTCCCCAGGACTTTCACATCGTATTTCTCCAGAACGCCGAGCCTGGTGAGCTCCACGCCGCAGTTCAGAGCCGTCTGACCGCCGAAAGTTAGAAGGACACCGTCCGGACGCTCGTTCTTTATCACCTGAGAGAGGGAAAGTGGCAAGAAGGCATGCTTTATCACATCTGGACGCAATTATTATCTCTTTTCTGTTCGTCTCTTTATGTATTTTTCATCGTTTTGTGTTTTATTCTAGGTCAGTGTCTTTTGAGTTTTTAGAAAATCGCTATATAAGTGTCATGTATTATTATTATTATTATTATGACAAAGGCAATCTGTGCAGGAAAGGATATTCAATGGAATAATTCATTGATAAAATAACATGTACTTTTAGCGATAGTAAATAAAAAACAAATAAAAAAGGAAACTAATTTGTTTCCTTTCTAGAAAAAACGACTTTTTGTTTTGTTTAATTAAAACCCTTCGATGCACAAGTGGGTCTTTTTGGACCCGGTGAGCTGGTTTTCTTGAAGTATCTTTGTAATTACATTTTTGTATCATTTCATATTCCAGCTATTCCTCAAAAAACATGTTTTGGATATCATGCCATTCACATTTTGTATTTACATTTTAAGAAATTGTAGTTTTTGTATTTCTACCCCAAGCTTCCATAAGTGGGTCAAAAATGGCCCGTATGCATTTCCTATGGGATCCTCTGGGAACCTTTGATTCGTATCACCCGTTGCTATCAGGAATACATTCACTGTGGGACACACAGACGACATCACAAGTGACACCTCTCAGGAAGATTGTTTTACGCAGCAAGCTCTGATACCTGTCAGTAAAATAATAATAATAATAATAATAATACATTATATTTTTATAGGGCTTTTCAAGGACTCAAAATCGCTTTACAATATCAGGGAAGGTTAGGGTGGGGGGTATGGGACTATCAAACTTGATCAACCGGCATGGATTGATGGGGGGTGGGCTATGAGTAGACAAGAGGAGACGTTTTGAAAAGGGACTGGAATACTGTGAGCGTCTCAGAATAGCGGAGATCTTTGCATCAATATGTTCAAAAAAATGTCTGAAATTATAAATAGTGAAAAATTAAATATAAAATATTTCTAGTGTGAACCAAAATATAATACAAGTGATTTTTCTTAACCAAAATGGCATACAAACACATATTATTCTAATACGGGTCCTTTTTGACCCACTTGTGGAAGAGTGAAGGGTCCAGTCACTCTAAGGGCATCGAAGGGTTAAATTGTATAAAATAATATAAATGACTTATTCAATTCTGGGTTTCAAGAAAATATTTTCTAAAAGAGCAAAAATTAAAACAATTAAATGTTTTAACAAAAAAAGAGTATGTCTTATGGACTCTCTCTCCTCCTGTAGGGTAGCTAGCACATTGAACGTACAGTGAAAAGGAGTTCCTCTGTACCTGAGTGACATATTCTGCAGTGAGTGGCAGGAAGTAGACTTTGTCAGCGAGGCCCTTGGACGTCTGAACGGTGGCGATGTTGGGGTTGATCAGCACAGTCTGGACATTCTCCTCCTTCAGAGCCTTTATAGCCTGGAAACACAAACGGATGGAAACATGAACATCTTGGACTCAGCTTGTCTCTAATGCACAATAGAACATCGGCACGTCCACAGATTTATGGTGGTATATAGTGGGGGGGGGGTGCTAGAGGACTTCAGATGAGGAGGTAAAGCCCCTTCATAACGGCATGAACCCGTATGGCACAATACAACTCGGACTGGCTTACCTGTACGACAATCAAGTGGCAAATGCCATAGTAAGGATGGATAGGCTAACTTTAAAAAAATGTAATTAAAAAAAAATCTATCTACCCAGACGACCTGTGCGATCGACCGCAAGTCCAAAAAGTAAAATTCTGAGAAAAAAAGTCACATTTGAGATGCATTGTGGGACATGTAGTTTATGGGCAACGTGCTTCTGTAAAGCGGCATGTAACCGTATAATAAACATATTATATTCTTTGCAATCTCTTGTGGGGCCGCATGAAGTGAAGTCACAGGCCGGATTTGGCCCCCGGGCCTTGAGTTTGACACCCCTGATCTGCACTGCTCTTAGAAAAAGGTCTTCCTATATTTCGCAAAAGGTGGAGTTCTGAGTTCCCCACATCTTTCAAACCACTTCAGGGTCTTTAACCTCCTGATCAAAGTGTATTGGATGGTTCTGACCGGCACCTTAGCGCACACACAACTACACACACACGGCTGAATGGAACAGTGTGAACGTGGAGTGAGACTATGGAACACAGTGTGAACGTGGAGTGAGCCTATGGAACAGAGTGAACGTGGAGTGAGCCTATGGAACAGAGTGAACGTGGAGTGAGACTATGGAACAGAGTGAACGTGGAATGAGACTATGGAACAGAGTGAACGTGGAGTGAGACTATGGAACAGAGTGAACGTGGAGTGAGACAATGGAACAGAGTGTGAACGTGGAGTGAGCCTATGGAACAGAGTGAACGTGGAGTGAGACTATGGAACAAAGTGAACGTGGAGTGAGCCTATGGAACAGTGTGAACGTGGAGTGAGACTATGGAACAGAGTGAACGTGGAGTGAGACTATGGAACAGTGTGAACGTGGAGTGAGCCTATGGAACAGAGTGAACGTGGAGTGAGACTATGGAACAGTGTGAACGTGGAGTGAGACTATGGAACAGTGTGAACGTGGAGTGAGACTATGGAACAGTGTGAACGTGGAGTGAGACTATGGAACAGAGTGAACGTGGAGTGAGACTATGGAACAGAGTGAACGTGGAGGGAGACTATGGAACAGAGTGAACGTGGAGTGAGACTATGGAACAGTGTGAACGTGGAGGGAGACTATGGAACAGAGTGAACGTGGAGTGAGACTATGGAACAGAGTGAACGTGGAGTGAGCCTATGGAACAGTGTGAACTTGGAGTGAGCCTATGGAACAGTGTGAACGTGGAGGGAGACTATGGAACAGAGTGAACGTGGAGGGAGACTATGGAACAGAGTGAACGTGGAGTGAGCCTATGGAACAGTGTGAACGTGGAGTGAGACTATGGAACAGAGTGAACGTGGAGTGAGACTATGGAACAGTGTGAACGTGGAGTGAGACTATGGAACAGAGTGAACGTGGAGTGAGACTATGGAACAGAGTGAACGTGGAGTGAGACTATGGAACAGTGTGAACGTGGAGTGAGACTATGGAACAGTGTGAACGTGGAGTGAGACTATGGAACAGAGTGAACGTGGAGTGAGACTATGGAACAGTGTGAACGTGGAGTGAGACTATGGAACAGTGTGAACGTGGAGTGAGACTATGGAACAGTGTGAACGTGGAGTGAGCCTATGGAACAGAGTGAACGTGGAGTGAGACTATGGAACAGTGTGAACGTGGAGTGAGACTATGGAACAGTGTGAACGTGGAGTGAGACTATGGAACAGAGTGAACGTGGAGTGAGACTATGGAACAGTGTGAACGTGGAGTGAGACTATGGAACAGTGTGAACGTGGAGTGAGCCTATGGAACAGTGTGAACGTGGAGTGAGACTATGGAACAGTGTGAACGTGGAGTGAGACTATGGAACAGTGTGAACGTGGAGTGAGACTATGGAACAGAGTGAACGTGGAGTGAGCCTATGGAACAGAGTGAACGTGGAGTGAGCCTATGGAACAGAGTGAACGTGGAGTGAGCCTATGGAACAGAGTGAACGTGGAGTGAGCCTATGGAACAGAGTGAACGTGGAGTGAGTCTATGGAACAGTGTGAACGTGGAGTGAGACTATGGAACAGTGTGAACGTGGAGTGAGACTATGGAACAGAGTGAACGTGGAGTGAGACTATGGAACAGAGTGAACGTGGAGTGAGCCTATGGAACAGTGTGAACGTGGAGTGAGACTATGGAACAGAGTGAACGTGGAGTGAGACTATGGAACAGAGTGAACGTGGAGTGAGACTATGGAACAGATTGAACGTGGAGTGAGACTATGGAACAGAGTGAACGTGGAGTGAGCCTATGGAACAGAGTGAACGTGGAGTGAGCCTATGGAACAGTGTGAACGTGGAATGAGCCTATGGAACAGAGTGAACGTGGAGTGAGACTATGGAACAGAGTGAACGTGGAGTGAGCCTATGGAACAGAGTGAACGTGGAGTGAGCCTATGGAACAGAGTGAACGTGGAGTGAGCCTATGGAACAGAGTGAACGTGGAGTGAGCCTATGGAACAGAGTGAACGTGGAGTGAGCCTATGGAACAGTGTGAACGTGGAGTGAGACTATGGAACAGTGTGAACGTGGAGTGAGACTATGGAACAGTGTGAACGTGGAGTGAGACTATGGAACAGAGTGAACGTGGAGTGAGCCTATGGAACCAGAGTGAACGTGGAGTGAGCCTATGGAACAGTGTGAACGTGGAGTGAGACTATGGAACAGAGTGAACGTGGAGTGAGACTATGGAACAGAGTGAACGTGGAGTGAGACTATGGAACAGAGTGAACGTGGAGTGAGCCTATGGAACAGAGTGAACGTGGAGTGAGCCTATGGAACAGTGTGAACGTGGAGTGAGCCTATGGAACAGTGTGAACGTGGAGTGAGCCTATGGAACAGAGTGAACGTGGAGTGAGACTATGGAACAGAGTGAACGTGGAGTGAGACTATGGAACAGTGTGAACAAAACGTTTTGTGAAGTAAATAAAATAAAAAACCAAGTTAATAATAATAATAAAAGGTCTCCCCGACAGACCTGGGACCCGGAGTAGTCGAACTCCCCGGCCTGTCCGATGGAGAGTCCTCCGGAGCCGAGGATCAGAACCTTCCTGGGGCGGATAACGTCCTCCGGCTTCGGGGAGTGCGGGTAGGTGAGGTGCTCCAGGACACGCTGCTTCACTGAGAAAACAAAAGGAATCCATGCTCCTCTTAAAAAAGGAAGATATTTCCGTGCTAGTAATGTCTCTAACTAATTGCGATTATTTTGACCGATGGTGCAACTTCGACTTTGTTTGTGATATTTGAGGATATCGTCTTCTTTTTTTTTAGATAATTTAAATTACCAAGGTCAGATTTTTTCTAACATATTAAAGTTCAACCCAAACCATTTCAAGACTTTCTTCTTTAAGGAAGGCAGACAGAAACACACACAAAGAGAAAAGTGTGTTAGTGATGCCATCAAATCCAAAATGGTCCTTTTAAAAAGGTGAAGTGAAAAAAATAACTGTTGTTGCCAGACGTGGTAATGTTTCCATGCACACATGTTTACACGTTTTTGCGACTATATAATAAATGTTTGAGCCGCATGAATGACAAAAAACATTATTGCTTTGATATGCTTTGCCTTTTGTCTGTGCACTTGATGCAATTTGGATATTGCACGAGTACACATTGCAACTTTGATACCACTTTGGAATACTTGTGCAGGTTTACCATCTCTCTCTGTACGGAGGCTCGGTCACTGGTACACTTTGATTTATAAAGCTATGTTGGGCAAACTCCCGTATTACATCTGTTCTCTGGTAAAGCAGAACGTTGCGTGCAGCTGTTGTCTGAGATGGCAGGATGTGGTCTTGTTAGATGTGCCGAGAGCGAGGACTGTCTGAGGTAAGACGGCTTGTATGTGCGCAGCTCCACTTGCATGGAACAGCCTACAGTCCACATTGAAATTGAGCAATTGTATTTCTCTGAATATTTTGAAGGCACGTCTGCACGAGATGCTTTCTGACACTATGGGTGTTTGTAAGTGTTGGTGAATATGTAAATATGATGTCCTCTATTGTTTGTTTTTAAATTTCATGTGGAACTAAATCGATGCAGGTCTCCCTTGTAAAAGAGATCCATGATCTCAAGGGACCTATCTGTCTAAATAAAGGTTTGAAATGAAATGAATATCTATAATGCCCCTTTATTCAAATATTTAAGTACAACTCAACACTGAACTAACAGTTGATATTAATAACTTAAAGGTCCCGTGTCACGGCCATTTCTACTGATCATAATTCCATTGTTGAGGTCGACTAGAATAGATTTACATTGTTCAATGTTCCAAACTCACATTGGTTTCTCACAGCATCTCTGTGTAGTCTGTGTATTCACTCTCTGTCCTACACGGCTTGTTGGAGCTCCTGCCCCCCCTCCCTGTGAGCCCAGTGGCCGTCTGCGAGACAGCGAGACACAGCGAAACCCAGCCCGAAACACACACACACACACCCACCCGCAGCCTGGCTGGGAGTTTGTGTGCGTGCCCAGGCTGAGTTCTGCAGTGTCTCGCCGACCCCACACCAGTGAGCCGGCTCTCAGTGTCCCGCTCCTCGCAACGTCCCGCCGTGTGTGTGTGGGACGCCGTTACGTCACTATACCCGAAATACGTCACTATACCCAAGAAGTAAACAATGGAAAAAGATAAATCCCCAACGAGGCGTTCTGGGGCAGCACAGACAGGTCTTCTCCGTGTTAGAGTGTTACTCGCTGCAGGGTGCACTTTGAGGGTGTGAGACTCTGCAGACCGGTTACATGCAGAAAAACCTTCATGACAACAAGGGGACGGGTGATAACCGGAAAAGCACGACATGTCTCCTTTCAGGGTGTAAACACTGGTAGATGATAAGGCTGGGATGGATTCTAACAACATATTAAAGTTCGACCCGAGCCCAGTATTCATAAGATTTTTTTTTAAGGAAGGCAGACAGAAACATTTAAACTAAGAATATAGTCATAAGAAATTACAAAAAACTAAAGTGTGTTGACGATGCTATCAAATCCAAAATGGCCCTGAGAAATGAAGTGTTTTTAAGAAGGGAGAAGTGAGACAAAGTGCTTTCAAAATGAAGTAGCTGTTACCGGATGTGGTGGTGCTCCCCTCCTTGTGGGCCCTCACGGTGTCGAGGAACACATCGAACAGACCCACCAGATCTGAGGGGCCGGCCATGTGCTCCGGGTGGAACTGAACACTGGAGAAATGAACCAAAAAGGTATTTAATCACACGGTGTGTTCACCTACATATGCATAAGTACATCGTTACGGAACATGGAGCATTTACAGTTCACCATCTGCTCTCCCACTTAAAACGATGAGGCCTGTAATGTTCATCCCAGGTACACTTCAACGATGAGAGACAGAATGAGAAGAAAAAATCCACGGGTTTTCCTTTCCACGGATCAGTCGTCCGCCCCTTTGCAGAACAGCCCGATGTCTCCACCCCCGTGTTTCACAGCAGGTGTTCTTTGGATGCATTCTTTCTCCTCCAAACACGTCTCGTTCTATTTTGGTTTCATCTGACCATACGACATTCTCACAATCCTCTTCTGGATCATCTAAATCAGGGGTGTCAAACTCAAGGCCCGGGGGCCAAATCAGGCCCGCGACTTCATTTCACGTGGCCCGCAAGAACTCTGAAAGAATGTAATATGTTTATTATACGGTTACAGGCCGATTTACAGATGCACGATGTCCGTAAACTACATGTCCCACAATGCATCTTACATTAGATATTTAACTGTAACTTTTTCTCCAGAATTTGGCTTTCCTTTTAAAAAAATAATTTTGTGACATTCTCACTGAAGAGACTTGCACTTATTTGCCCTAGACTTCTGCTTTCAGACGTAGTTATCTATGAAGCTTTTACCCTATCCGATAATAATCCAATGCAGAGGCAATAATGTAATAATACATTATTTTAAATATATAAAATATTTATATATGTATTTTTATATAGTCTTAAAGTCACAACCGGCCCTTTGAGTGCAGCCATAATGCTGATGTGGCCCGCGATGAAATTGAGTTTGACACCCCTGATCTAAATGCTCTCCAGCAGACTTCAGACGGGCCTGGACATGTCCTGGCTTAAGCAGGGGGACACGTCTGGCACTGCAGGATTTGAGTCCCTGGCGGCGTAGTGTGTTACCGATGGTAGCCTTTGTTACTTTGGTCCCGGCTCTCTGCAGGTCATGGACTCGGTCCCCCCGTGTGGGTCTGGGATCTTTGCTCACCGTTCTTGTGATCATGTTGACCCCACGGGGTGAGATCTTGCGTGGAGCCCCAGATCGAGGGAGATTATCAGTGGTCTTGTATGTCTTCCATGTTCTAATAATTGCTCCCACAGTTGATTTCTTCATACCAAGCTGCTTACCTATTGCAGATGCAGTCTTCCCAGCCTGGTGCAGGTCTACCATTTTGTCTCTGGTGTCCTTTGACAGCTCTTTGGTCTTGGCCATAGTGGAGTTTGGAGTGTGACTGTTTGAGGTTGTGGACAGGTGTCTTTTATACTGATAACGAGTTCAAACAGGTGCCATTAATACAGTTAACGAGTGGAGGACAGAGGAGGACAGAGGAGGCTCTTAGAGAAGAAGTTACAGGTCTGTGAGAGCCAGACATCTCGTTTGTTTGGAGGTGACCAAATACTTATTTTACCGAGGAATTTACTAATGAAATTAACAATGTGATTTCCTGGATTCTTCCCCCCATCCTGTCTCTCGTAGTTGAAGTGTATCTAGGATGACAATTACAGGCCTCTCTCATCTTTTTAAGTGGGAGAACTTGCACACTTGGTGGCTGACTAAATACTTTCTTGCCCCACTGTATTTATTGCTGTTCGGTTAATGGTCTTATCCTTTTGTGGACATGTTTCTCCATTTGCTTGCAGATGTGTTTTAAAGAATCCTATATATCAGGCGTGTCAAACTCAATTTCATCGTGGACCACATTAGCATTATGCTTGCACTCAAAGGGCCGGTTGTAACTATATAAAAATACATATATAAATACACAACATATATGAAATCATGTATTATATTATATGATTGCCTCTGCATTGGATTATTATGGGATAGGGTAATAACTTAGTAATTAACTACGTCTGAAAGCAGAAGTCTAGGGCAAATAATTGCAAGTCTCTTCAGTGCGCATGTCACAAAATGAGATGCATTGTGGGACATGTAGTTTATGGGCAACGTGCTTCTGTAAGATAACATGAACCAGTAGTTTGACAGCAACAGGGTGAGATTGAAAAACAGCACAGATTCACACAGATTAATTAAATTAAGGATAAATCAAAGATAAAAATAAGAATGATAAATAACTATAAAATAAGAAATTAATTAAAATGTACATATATTGATATACTGTAAAGTAGCATGTAACCGTATTATATTCTTTGCAAGCTCTTGCGGGACACATAAAATGAAGTCGCGGGCCGGATTTGGCCCCCGGGCCTTGAGTTTGACACCCCTGCTATATATGGTATGTTTGTCACAGCCCCTCCTCTTCACTTCTTGGTGTGAACATGTGGATACAAGACCCTCTGCAGACCTTCTGACTTTTGTATTCGGCTGCAGACTGCTTGACATACAAGATGTACTGTAACTCCCTAAAAGTCTTATTCCAAGAATCTTCATTTCAGCACAACGGAAAGGTTTCTTCACCGTTTTATATTATTTGCTGGTTTGTCCGAGTAAATCAAATCAAGATTTATTATAACCCCAAATCACAAGAAATGCCTCAAACAAAACAATACGAACGTCATAGCATAACAATGATAGAAACATAATACATCAACATAAGTATTGCCACGGAAACCAGGTGATGGAAAAGAGTTGACAAGGAAGAGAGAGTGCGAAGAGATGGGTTTCGAGTTTGCTTTTAAAATAGTCGACAGGTGCTCGGAATGAAAACTTGATTCACGAGACACTTCCCTCCGGGGTCCCAGCGTTACCTGAAGAGGGGCTTGGTGTTGTGCACGATGCCCTCGTTGGTGTGGTCGTTGGCGTTGGTGAACAGGACGTCCCAGTCTGCGGGCAGAGACTCGGGGTCCACCGCGAAGCCGTGGTTCTGACTGGTGATGTAGCAGCGCCCCGTTCCCTTGTGGATGCACGGCTGGTTGTGGCCGCGGTTACCGTATCTAAGAGATGACGGAGAATTCATTACATACGTGGGATAATACTCTTGTTTTGAAGATTGACAGGAAAAGTTCAGATTTTATTACAAGTCTATTTCCGTTTGGTGTCGTGGATGGAAAGGTCTTAATGCCGACTAGTGTACATTATTCCTGGTAGTAGTTGTGTTCATCGTATCATTCTGGGTTTTAATGGATACATCTTATACATTAATGCCAAATGTAGGGCTGTCCCGAATACCATTTTTCGGGCTCCGGATATTCGGTAGTAATCAGCAGCGAATATCCGAATCACTTCAACACGTGTATTTCGGTTTATTCACGGCATTCATTTTGTTATTCTACAGTATTGTTGTTTTATAGTTATCAACCCAATTCGTGTTCTTTGAAATGGAAAAGGATACCGCATTGTGTGTGTTACTTTCGTTGCAGCTGTATATGTCTTAAGTGTAATTTGGCTTGGCTTCCTATTTGTGGACATGCTTTTATTTTGAAGGAGAGTTAGCGCAGTTGACAGGAAGTTGTTGTTGCTATGGAAACAATGTGACAGAGATTAACGGAGAAAAGTAATATCTACATATAAAGACGGAGAAAGTAAAGGATAACGTTTATGGTTAAGTGTTAGCACCCCACCGAAGAGGCACGAGCTCTTACGTTGATATTTGAAAGAAAAAAACGAAAAAGTAAACAAAACGAATAACGAAATTGAAACCCGAATAGTACTCCAACAAACGAATATTCGGGTACAGCCCTAGCCAAATGTGACTGATTATATTTCAAAAATATCAACCGTCAAAAACATACAAATGACTACCAACAAACCCATATATCTGTCAAACCATACATTACTTTATTTGAAACGAACACCTGTGTTTCTATTTTAAAGAATTGTATTATCTTACAAGCATTTTGGGAGTTCCGTTACTTATAAAAGTATAAATCTTACAAACTACAAGTAGAAAATGCATCTTAATAATGTTATCTTTGTGGAAATGCAACATTTTTCCAATTGATTTCTGAGCACTAACGTCAAACAACGCGCATCTTAAACATGCAACTTCCTGAGGGATGCAAGGCCTTCAAATCGTTTTCATTTCAAAGATAGAATTGTACAGAGTGTTGACATGCTCAATAATGTTTAGGGCTCAACTCGATTGTGTAACTGAAAAAACATTTAGACTGGGTTTCAAACTGAGGTCCAATAATGAAATACCGGCAGCTTTTTAGAAGCAGCCAATTATCGTATTATCTGCATTTCCCTGCAATCAAACAATTCCCGTGTTTCTCGAGATGCCAACAACATTCCTACGGTCGGTGGGAACGGTTTCTGTCCGCCGTGACCTTCACACAGAGCCTGATAAAGCTCTGGAGTCTCACAGAAGTGACTCTGCAGCGAGGACAGGAGCGGCTTGTCTTGCATAGCGGCTTGTTTCTTTAGCCTTTCTCATAACAACCCCGCACCGCTCCGCCAGACTGCTGAGAACAGCACAAATCTGCCGTTCACACAGAAAAAGTGCGGGAATGATGTCCAGGAGAGAGAGAAAAGGGATTTAGAAGAGGTTCCCTGGTTCAGGTCACCAAGGCCACATTTCTGTCTTTGTCCAGTTCTGAAAATCCTCTCCAAGCTTTGCAAGAGACTGACTGAAGCTCCAGATGTGAGTGCAGAGCAACGGTATGCTTAAAATGAAATCAGATTGGACACTTCGGTCGTTAGACAAAAAAGACATGTCAAAATAAAATACCATTAGTTTTAAAAATGGCAGAATGCGCGGTTTGAGGTACTAACTTCATCTTGAAGGTCTTGGATCCGATGACTAGAGAGAGCAGCTGGTGTCCGAGGCAAATACCGAAAACGGGCTTTGGGCGATCCACGCAGACCACCTTCCTCATGTTGGCGATGGTGGCCTTACACAGCAGGGGGTCCCCGGGGCCGTTACTGACGAACAAGCCGTCGTAATCTAGAAACGACAACAGAACGGAAACAATGATGCGTCCTTTATCACCGAGAGAGTTTGGACTACAACTGCGTCACCCTGCCAATGTACAGTATGTGAAAAGTAACGGCCTTTTATTCGCTTTTCTGGTTATTTCTCGCACCTAACTTTTAAGTTGTTCGTATTTAAAGCTGCATAAACAATTATTTCTTTAATAACTTGTTAAGAAAATGTATATGAGAGTTTAGAGGCATGGGTTTAATGACTCGAGTAGAATGATTCAAATCACAAATGGAAGTTTCTTTAAAACAAACGAAAGCATAGCTGTCCCATATTGTGGTTATATGTTCTGCAAATATAAACCATAATTATGCAGATATCTTGCAAACCATTGGTCGTTGATTATAAAGCAACCCGTCACCAATTCCCTCCTCCATATCCGGCACCTTGGGACAATTCAAGTCCATTATTAGCGGTGTGTGACGGACCTTTGCTGTCCAGCGGGTGGTCCCAGGGTACGACGGTGACGCAGGCCCCCCTCTCAGCCAGGCAGCGGATCTGGTTGTATTTAATGCCGCAGTCCAGCACTGTGATCCTCAAAGTACCGCTGGGGTTGAACACTCTGGGCTCCTGGAGACGATCAGAGGGAGACGTGATCAACAGAAACATGTCTTGGTGTAAAAAAAGTGTACACGTATTAAGATAAGAACTACTTTATACTATAGGGGCATGTTTGTGCTGCAGCAGCATACAAAGACATGGCATCGTACAATAACAATTAAAAGACTAGAAAGTAGATCATATACAGAGGCGCTTTCACACCGAGTACTTAGTTCATCAGGACGCTAGTGTTCTGATGAACTAAAGAGTAGATCGCGTTCACACCAGAAAAAGTCCCTGGGGGAGGATTAGGCAAATGAAGCCGCTGACGTCACTTCTTCTTCTGCTGCTTTGGGTTTACTGGCAGGCCGCAACCCACTTCACGGCGTATACTGCCGCCCGGAGTCCCCGCGGAGTCCCCGGAGTTGGGGAAGGCTTCAGTAGAAGCTGCTGGGACTCCCAGCAGCTTCTACTGAAGCCTTCAGAGTAAATCGCCAGAACGCCTCATCATCTCCACCGCTCCCATGTTTTATTTTGTGTTGCCATAATTTAGTCTCTCTGCGTTTCTGCGCTGGGCTAATGCTAATGCTAATAATGCTAATAATGCTAATGCGAGCAAATAAAATGGCGGCTTCACAAAACCTTTTGGGAGTTTTACGGGGCGTGGTTTGCAATCCGCCCAGCCAATCGGAAACCTTTTTATCCCACGAAAGTCCCTGCTCTCTAGCAGGGACTGAAAAGGGGGTGGAAGGTTCTCATGAACTAAGTTCTAGATCCGGATTTTTTTGGTGTGAACGCACATTTTCGGAACTATTCTGTGTGTATATAACTATACTGGAAAAGTACTCTTTCTTGGTGAAGAACAATAACAAGATATAAAGCAAGTTATTATATATACACAAGTATGTGAGAGATGGGATATGAAGACAACAAAAAACCACCAGATTTAGAATTTGGTCGCAGGGCTCTTCATCATATCAGGGTTTTAAAGCGTTTTTAAGCATCTGTTACCTTCATGGAGACCTCCTGAACCAGGTTCATCTTGTCTGGATTATCAAAGGGAATACTGTCCTCAGGGGTCCCGTCCACAACCAGCTTCCCCAACATGGTGCCCTTCTCTCGGATCTTTTTGGTCAGGCGGCGGGTGTCAATGCCTGGAGAACATGCAAACAACGGATCATTCAAACGTTGTACTTGTGGTTTTTGCGTCTCTGATTACTTCTTGTTATGAACGAGGTTTGAAATAGTGAGTTATCCTCAACATCTGTCCCAATTTGAATCAATTCAAAGTGTTTCATTCTGCATTATGTGGCGGTTTCAGAGTTACACTTCCTGACCTTGTATTCCAGGAATGCCGTGCTCCTTCAGCCACTGGTCCAGAGACTTGACTGAACTCCAGTGACTGGGGCTGTCCGACAGCTCCCCGATGATCAGAGCTGCAGCGTGGATCTTTGACGACTCGAACCACTGATTAGGACAACACCAATACAAGACAACACATCAGTATGTGGCGTTCAATAAATACCATCAAAGGTGAATCCAGGTTCTTCCTTCTCGTGTATGCATGCATGTAAGAGCCATTCAAATCAGAAAGTTAATAAGGTTTTTGATTGGTTACACTTTGGTTTCGGTCTTTGTTTGTATTATAATTATTGTTGATTATGTTGTTATCAATTATGGGTTGGATTAGTTGGGTCACATGGGTACATGCGAGACTGAGGAAGAGAGGTTTTTTTGATTAAAGTAAGATATGACTTCAGCCTCTCAGCGACGTATCGCTTCCTGAAGCCGCTACTCGTTACTTAGTTACATCGTAAGAAATTCCAAATATATCTGCCCACCTTGCTCAGTCCGAACTCTCCCTCTTCGTCCTTCGGTACGCCATAGTTTCCCACCAGAGGGTAGGTGAGGGTCAGCAGCTGGCGGTGGTAGGAGGGGTCAGTGAGAGCCTCGGGGTAGCCCACCATGCCCGTCTGAAACACTGGAAACACAGGATGTATAGGTCACCGTCTGACACCCATCCTCATACATTTCCTTCACATGAGTTAAGCCGTATTTTCCTACCAGTATGCTGGAAATGGCATACTGAATGGCATTTACTCAAGTACAATTATGAGGTACTTGTACTTCACTTGAGTATTTTCATGTTATGCTACTTTTTTCTTTTGGAGGCATTTTTGGAACTTTTTACTTTATTTACTCGCTACGGTCAGGTATGGATTTAACATGCAGAATTCAAATCAACCAACAAACCCGATTTTTTTATATATTGATGCCACTACTTTTTGTACTTTTAGTATATTTTGATGCCACTACTTTTTGTACTTTTAGTATATTTTGATGCCACTACTTTTGTACTTTTAGTATATTTTGATGCCACTACTTTTGTACTTTTAGTATATTTTGATGCCACTACTTTTTGTATATTTTGATGCCACTACTTTTTGTACTTTTAGTATATTTTGATGCCACTACTTTTTGTACTTTTAGTATATTTTGATGCCACTACTTTTTGTACTTTTAGTATATTTTGATGCCACTACTTTTTGTACTTTTAGTATATTTTGATGCCACTACTTTTGTACTTTTAGTATATTTTGATGCCACTACTTTTGTACTTTTAGTATATTTTGATGCCACTACTTTTTGTATATTTTGATGCCACTACTTTTTGTACTTTTAGTATATTTTGATGCCACTACTTTTTGTACTTTTAGTATATTTTGATGCCACTACTTTTGTACTTTTAGTATATTTTGATGCCACTACTTTTGTACTTTTAGTATATTTTGATGCCACTACTTTTTGTATATTTTGATGCCACTACTTTTTGTACTTTTAGTATATTTTGATGCCACTACTTTTTGTACTTTTAGTATATTTTGATGCCACTACTTTTTGTACTTTTAGTATATTTTGATGCCACTACTTTTGTACTTTTAGTATATTTTGATGCCACTACTTTTGTACTTTTAGTATATTTTGATGCCACTACTTTTGTACTTTTAGTATATTTTGATGCCACTACTTTTTGTACTTTTAGTATATTTTGATGCCACTACTTTTTGTACTTTTAGTATATTTTGATGCCACTACTTTTGTACTTTTAGTATATTTTGATGCCACTACTTTTTGTACTTTTAGTATATTTTGATGCCACTACTTTTTGTACTTTTAGTATATTTTGATGCCACTACTTTTTGTACTTTTAGTATATTTTGATGCCACTACTTTTTGTACTTTTAGTATATTTTGATGCCACTACTTTTGTACTTTTAGTATATTTTGATACCACTACTTTTTGTACTTTTAGTATATTTTGATGCCACTACTTTTGTACTTTTACTCAACTGACATTTGAATGCAGGACTTGCACTTGTAACAGAGTATTTTGACAATGTAGTATTGCTACTTCTTCCACCTCTGGTTTTAAGGGACTCTACTAAAGTACCAGAAGAGTTACATTCCATTCTGATGAGATTCTCCCGCCAAACAGCCATTTAAAATGCCCTAAATGTAATGCTGCCTTGCTCATGAACACAAGCCCAATAGAGCAAAGTGCATGCTATTACATAATCAACATTGCCTCATCTTTAATTTGGCATGCTGTCTCCACGTTGAGATTATTGTATTGCAACATAGGACAACCATTCCTTCATACCTCAGATGTGTCTGTGAAAAAGATAACAAAGGCGGTAGAATAACTAGTACAAGTGTAAGGATGGTTAAACTAATTTAAATAGCTTTACACCTGTATTTGATATTTACAAGAATATGGGAAATGACCATGTTAGCTTACTCAACATTTAATCACAGCTCAGGAGAGTGGGAAGTTACTTTGAGTCATGGGTAGAGATGGAAGTACTCTGATCTTGTACTTGAGTAAAAGTACTCAGATATTGTACTTGAGTAAAAGTAGAAGTACTCAGATCTTGTTCTTGAGTAAAAGTAGAAGTACTCAGATATTGTACTTGAGTAAAAGTAGAAGTACTCAGATCTTGTTCTTGACTAAAAGTAGAAGTACTCAGATCTTGTACTTGAGTAAAAGTAGAAGTACTTGAGTGTAGGAATACTCTGTTACAGTAAAAGTCCTGCATTCAAAATGTTACTCAAGTAAAAGTAGAAAAGTATTCTCATCTAAATATAGTGAAAGACAGTGAAAGTAGTCGTTGTGCAGATTGGTCCATTTCAGAATAACATATATAATATGTTTTATAATGATTGATCATGAAAGTATTCTCAAAGCTGGTGAAGGAGCAGCTAGTCTGAAGTACTTTGTAGACTGCAGGGTAGCTGGTGGATTTACTCCAGGTGGAACTAAAGTCTGATTCAACACTTGATTATATTTCACATCCTTCATCCAGATCTGTGAAGTAACTAAAGGTATTAAACACATGTAGTGGAGTAATAGTACACTTTGGACCTCTTAACTGTAGAGAAGTAGCAGAACATTGAAATAGTAAAGTCCCTCAAAAGTGTACTTAACCACAGTACTTGAGTAAATGTACTTAGTTACTCTCTACATCACTGGTAAATGGGGAGAGGGGGATTTGGCGCAACTTTGGTCAAAGACAGTCGTGGCACATTGAGTTAGTACATGTCCAAAAGTAAACAAACCCACATGACCTAAAGTTAGCTACTACGTACGTGCATTTTTGAAGGAGCTAGCTTTAGGTAGCACTATATGAAGTTATACATACAAAAATTGACCTACCAACTTCTCCATTCACTGACACATTTGCACCAAAAAGAAGGCCTTTGAAGGTGGTCCCGTCCTCTAAAATCAATGTTGCCATTTTTGCTTTCTCGGATGCTAAATACTGTAAAGCGGAAAATGTGATGGATGAATGGCTGAGTCTCCACGTGAAACACACGCCGCGCGCAGGAGGGGGAAGATAAACCTTCTTTTTTTTAAAACTACCAACAAGCACCGGATTTGAAAGCCGAGAAGGAATCTGTCAGTCCACTCAATGAACCCGGTTTGAATGAGGCAACTAAAATGAAAATAAAACACGTAATAAAATAATTTGAGGGATAATCGGACGGGAGCAAGAAAGAAAAGTGTTCCACACGCGCCGCCAGCAGTGTGGAAGTCTGCACGGGGCCTGGGCCGGCGAGATTGACGTGATGACGCGATGGGTTTCCGGTGAAGACTTTCAAAACAAAGCTAGATAGATATTTAGGTAGACAGACTTCCTTCAGGAGACTACACATTTTAATATGACACAATACGCAATTGTACTTGCCACAGCCACTTTTGTATGTCTTTTATTCTGTGTGCAAACTGTATGCAATATAAGGCACCTCGCTCCCTCCTAGTATAGCACACGTGTTGAGTTTAAACATGTTGGGCTTTATTTTGAAAGTATAACAGCTTGTTTCCGGTGCAATGGATCTTTAACACATGTTGGCGCCACTGTGACGTCATCACGCTGACGCTGGGCGTACCTGCTTGAACCATGGTCCATGGATGTGGATGTATGGCTTGCACTCATGGATGTATAACATTATCTAACATAACATGTATATTAGAACACTAATATACTGAGGCAATGTTTGGGATGGTGATTTGTAAATAGATTGGAGGCAGATTATAAAACGGGTTGATGACGTCCAGAAATGTTTTTTTGTTGTTGTTTTTTTCACATTCAATCTCACATGGCAAAAATGTTTAGGTCAATTTACTTCCACAGCAACAATGTTTGAGTGAGGAACATTGTGTACCTTAAATTATGTGTTAGGACTCGGAGAGGGGCTTAAAATATCTGCAGATGTCTGATCGTTATGTCCAATACACTCTGAAACCTTTTTTACCAAGCTTCAAGAGAGGTGGGATATGTTTCAAGTTTCAAGGCTGTTATTGTTGTCATGTTTGCATAGCTACAGTGTAGATAAGACAACGAACATCTTAGGTCACAGTTTCCTCCAACAGTGCAACACAATAAAACAGATTAAATAGTATGAGTAAATAAAATAAGTATATACTTTATATTGTGGTGACACGTTATAGGACATCATTCACCGTGTGTGTTGCAACCCGGACCCGTTAGTGAGGGTACCAGGGTTTGCGGTCATTCAGGCTAGCATGACATGCAGTAGCAGTAAGTGTACTCACCTTGTCTTGATCAATGTATAATGAAGTGTGGAGTTCCATACTGAACACACCGCCTCCGACTCAGGCCCGGCTCCAGGATGAAATGACTGAGGGGGCTGTTAAAAAATCCGAGGGGGCGATTTTTTTTTCACAACAACGAAAAATACTGGCAATGTAATGAATTGACACACTGTTAGAAATTAAAATCAATGTTTTATGGCATAATGTACCTTAAACATACCGTCAGTTTAAATGCTATTTTATTCTGGAAAAACCCGGAAGTTCTCAATACTAAGCTTTTATTCTGAAAATCCGTCATGACGACATCCGGGACTACCGCCCTTTAGTATCATTAAAGGGGCTATTGACGCCGTTAACATGTATTACATATAATGTTATGAAAGAGATAAGGAGGAGAAAAGGCATGTGGAAGTAAGCAATGAATGTAAAATGTTGAAATCCTCTGTTTAACGCGATATCGGACACAGGAGAACGAGGGGGGAAGTCCCCTGCGTCACTACAGCTCCCAGAGAGGAGGAGCGAACAGCCAGCAAGCGGGAAGGACGAATGCTTGTGAGCTCTCTTCTGCACGGCCACCAAGGGAGAGGGAGCTGCAGCCTTTCTCTCCTGTTCGGACAATATTCTGTTTGTGACATTATCACGCTTTTTATTAATTAAAGTACCAATTTGAACCTTCTCAGAGACTCCATTTAGTCTCCTTTTAAACTTCTGTCCTGGACGCTAGAATAATCACACACAGATAACAACACCGAGCTTTTTTCCTTCTCACTGCTCTACAATCTCTTTGCTTCTTTATTTTTATTCCGGATTTACCCCTCTCGTTCTGTTATTTTCCTCTGATCTTTAATAATAGATAGTAGATAGTTTATAGATAGATGGCTGCACTTTGGTTAACAGCAGTGGTGTAGTGGGGATTTTTACTGGGTGGACGGGGCAGGGGTGGTGGGTGGACGGGAGACACTATGGACGCGCTACTGGTTAACAGACTAACATTGATTTCCTCAATTTATAAATGGACAGGCTCTGTAATTATACCATAACCTTTTCTCATATATCCCTTAACTCGTCTTCCTATACAGATTTACTTACCTCTAGTCAGGATTAAAGAAACATTAATCTAATTGATTTTTTATTTTCAGGATTGAACGTTCAAATCAAGGCCTAAAACCTGGCATTTCATAAGAAAGTGACTCATATATAAACCAAATGTAATGTTGGATAAAATACTACACCAAATGGACAGACACAGAATACAAATAAAGTCCCCTGGTTTGTCTCTAGAGTCTAACTGCCATGAGAAAATCAAATCAATGTTCCAAAATCCGTCACTAGATGTCGCTCATTGTACCAATACGGTTGATATAATACATAACATATTATTATTCTAGTAAAAGGGCTCGCTTTGGCAAAAACCTGATCCATACAGGCAGCCCTAAATAATAGGGCTTGTGGACGTTAAAAATAAACGCTTGGTTGATGCCTTGACGTTTTCCTCCCTTGTGTGTACCCTTGGCAAGGCAGCGTACGACGGGCTGTCGGGCTCGCTGTCGGGAGCGGACATTTTTCTCAGGTTGTTTGCTGAATTTCCAGACCTGACGCTACCCACTTTCTCCGCGCTCACCACCAAGCATGAGGGCGGAGTTTTCAACCATGGAACGCCTGGGTATCATCCGCCGTTCTGACAGTCCTTGGGCCTCTCCACGTCGTTCCCAAGCCGAACGGCGGTTGGCGCCCGTATGGGGATTACCGCCGCCTCAACGACGCCACGACACCTGACCGCTACCCGGTGCCGCACAATCAAGACTTTTCAACACATCTGGCCGGTACGTCGGTGTTTTCGAAAGTGGACCTGGTGCGTGCATGCCTGGACGTCCCTAACGGCCCGTCTACACTACAGCGTCGACAGCGTCGAAAGCTCCAATCTGCTCCAATCTGCCCATTCACTTTCAATGGGGTGACGTCACGTAGCCACGCTTTTTCGCCAAACGGAATTGTGGGTAGCAGAGCGAGGCGTCTCAGGCGTCTCAGGCGACCAGAAGTCTGAGAGGCCTGAGACGCCGGAGTAGCCAGCGCCAGCCAATCAAATCCCGTTTCCCAAAATCTGACAGCTCAAGCCGTAGCCAATCAAACCGCGTCTAAGCTGGGAGAGATATCCCGCCGTTCATTTCTATATTTAAAAAAAAGTCGGAGGAGAAACTAACTATCGCCGTAGCAAATCACCTGGTTTTGTATGACCAGCCCCTCTTCACCTACCGGGATACAAACCTTAGGAACCAGCATGGAGGGAGGGGGCAGAGACAGTGGGGGAAACTGGTAGGTTTTCGCCTGTTTGGGGAGTTTATATATATATATTGCTCGCATAAAATCCCCGGGGTTTTTGCTTTGTATGTCGGGGGCGGGAGATTCATGTGATTGGTTGTTGGTCGTGTTGCTTGAATAAAATCCCCAAGCTCCAGACACGCCCAGCTCCAAGCTATTTTCGGAGCTGTAGTGTGGACGCTCCGTAAGACAGCAGTGATAACGCTGTTTGGACTTTTCGAGTTCCTGCTGATGCCTTTTGGGCTCAAGAACGCCGCCCAAACGTTCCAGCGCCTGATGGATTCGGTGCTGCGGGACCTGCTGTTCGTGTTCGTCTACCTGGACGACATACTCGTCGCCAGCGCTTCGGTGGAAGAGCACCTGTCACACCTCCGAGCCCTTTTCACGAGGCTCAGCCAACACGGGTTGATAATCAATCCTGCAAAGTGCCAGTTTGGGGTGTTTGATATTGACTTCCTCGGATACCGCGTCACCAAAGGCGGTGCAGCACCCCTGCCGGCGAAGGTGGAGGCTGTTGCGGTGTTTCCTCGCCCGCTCACAGCCCGGTCGCTCCGTGAGTTTCTGGGGATGGTGACTTTCTACCACCGTTTCATCGCCCGGGCCGCTCACATTATGCGGCCGCTGTATGAGGCTTTGAAGGATACGTCCCATCCAGGCGATCGACTGGACGGCGGAAGCTGAGTCTGCTTTTACGGAGGTCAAGACCGCGTTGGCTCAGTTGGCGCACCCATCATCCACGGCTCCCATCTCCATTACCACAGACGCATCGGACTACGCCGTTGGTGCGGTGCACGAGCAGTGGGTGGAGGGCACTTGGCAGCCACTTGCCTTTTTCAGCCGCCAGCTGACGCCCAGAGAACGCAGGTACAGCGCCTTTGACCGAGAGATCCTTGAACTTTGATTTGCTGGAAGGCCAGAAATTCACGGCGTTTGTCGACCACAAGCCGCTCACGTTCGCCATGTCTAAAGTGGCGGAGCCTTGGTCGGCACGTCAGCAGCGGCAGCTTTCCTACATCTCGGAGTTCACCACAGACATTAAGCACGTGGCTGGCAAATTGAACCTGGTATACGCGTATGGCGGCGGACCAGGTCACAGACCCCAGGCTCTGAAGGTGGAGGACGTGGTGTTCGGCGACACGGGCGGATCACGTCTTCTCCTGTGTGACGTCTCCACGGGCCTGTCGCGGCCAGTCGTTCCCGCCAGCTGGAGGAGCTCTGTGTTTGAATCGGTGCACAGTCTGTCTCACCCCGGCGGTAAGCCTTCGGTGTGCTTGGTGGCCGCGAAGTTCGTCTGGCGGGGGCTGAAAAAGGACGTAAGGACTTGGGCTGGTGAGTGCGTGGCTGGTGAGTGCGTGGCTGGTGAGTGCGTGGCTTGTCAGCGCGCTAAAGTGCACCGCCACACGAAGGCCCCTTAGAAAGTTTCCTGGTGCCTGAGAGGAGGTTTGACCACGTCAACGTCGACCTCGTGGGTCCATTACCCTCCTCTCAGGGATTTTCCTACCTCCTCACCATGGTGGACAGGACGACCCGTTGGCCGGAGGCGGTCCCTCTCGTGTCAACATCAGCCACTGACATAGCCCGGGCTTTCATTGCGACGTGGGTGTGTCATTTTGGCACCCCGTCAGACATTTCCTCAGACAGGGGTTCACAGTTCACGTCCGAGCTCTGGAACGCCGTGGCGAGTGGTTTGGGGGTCAAGCTGCACAGGACTGTCGCTTACCACCCTCAGGCTAACGGCCTCTGTGATCGGTTCCATCGCTCCATGTAGGCGGCCCTCAAGGCGGGCCTTACGGACGGTAATTGGGTCGACCAGCTGCCTTGGGTGATGCTGGGCCTGAGGACCGCGCCTAAGGAGGATCTGCAGTGCTCCACGGCTGAGATGGTCTACGGTCAGCCGCTGAGGGTTCCGGGGGATTTCCTCCCCAACGCATCGGCTTCCTGGTCGGCGACGGCCCAGCAGGCTTTCCTGCAGGCTGAGACTTTTGCTCTGATTCCCACTGCTCGACATGGTACTCAGGTGTCCCGGGTTCCTGCGGATCTCCGCTCAGCGGATCACGTCTTCAGCCAGCCTCCTTACGATGGACCTTTCCGGGTTTTGGAGCACGGGACAAACACTTTGTTGTCGACCTTGGTGGTAAGGTCGAGCACGTCTCGGTGGACCGGTTGAAGGCGGCCCACCTGGATTTGGACCAGCCGGTGGTGCTGGCACGACCTCCGCGATGGGGGCGCCCCCCGGCCTTGATCCCTGTCGCTGACTTGAGACCCGTTGTTCCGGTCTCGTCTCTTCCGGAGGCCGCCCATGCAGAGGTCGTTTTTCCGGCTCCCGTGCTCAGGAGTCGTGGGGGTTGGCCTGTCGTTCCTCCCCGCCACGCTGACTTTGTTTATGGGTGAATTCTGGGGGGGCTTGTGTGGTGACACGTTATAGGATATAATTCACTGTGTGTTTAGTGTGTGTTGCAACCCGGACCCGTTAGTGAGGGTACCGGGGTTTGTGGTCATTCAGGCTAGCATGACATACAGTAGCAGTAAGTGTACTCACCTTGTCTTGATCAATGTATAATAAAGTGTGGAGTTCCATACTGAACACACCGCCTCCGACTCCCATTCATCGGCTCTACAATATATACATTTGAAAGTGGAATACACCCATATGTATTTATTCCTGTATTTATTTCCACATTTTTCTATTCCTGTATTTATTCGTGTATTAATTCTGTATTTATGCATTTTATTTATTTGTTATTTATGTCATGTTCTGTCCTCCATATAAAACGTGTTTCTGAAATTATTAAAGACATATACATCATAAAATTCATAACAAACTGATAACAGTGGAATATAGTAATGAAAGGTATATAATGATAGCTTCCGGAAGTGCTGACATGGAAGGGGATGTAGCTCAGTGGTAGAGCGCATGCTTTGCATGTATGAGGCCCCGGGTTCAATCCCCGGCATCTCCAGGAAGTCTTTTATTTTTTGTACCAATGAACATTTTCTTCACGTGGACGAGTGAAGACTAATCAACTGAATTACACATAGAAAACATTTAACTTTTTTCCGAAAAAATATCGCTATACCATTGTGACGGAGATCAAATCTTTGGAAACAAGAAGTCTATAAAAAGCCTTATAAATACCGGTTAATCAGATCTCGCTCACACATAGATGTAAGTGTTGAATCTACGTACATATATTGTTGACTCGTTATTATACATTGTAAACTATTTATTAAAACAATCACAAACTGTTCTTGAATAAAATACATGTGTCGAAACAGAGAGCATTTTCCACCGCTACAAACGCACCATAGGCCCCGCCCTCCCGCACCAACGGTAACTAAGGAGATCTGAGTTCTGTTTACCAGAAAGATGTCTTCTATGCTAGCTGCTATCTCGAAGTTGGTCAACATAATGACCGTAAATGTAAAATAATTGGAACTCTTTACTTATTCCTCATAACTTTATTCCCTGTACAAGGTCCCAAAGACTTCCGAAAATGCAACTGAGGCATCTTAAAACACTGTTAACCCCCCAGGTAAGTCCAATGACTAGTTAGCTTTATGCTAGCTGGTGCTGGAGAGCAGCATCAGTTATGTATGATTGTGTAACGTTAATGATCTTATAATAACACCACTTCATAGCTCTAACAAAACACTAATTTCTTATTATCAATTTGGCATGTACGTGGTTTTACTAACCAATATGTAGTATTATCTACACATTTGTATTAGTTACCTTACTTTGCTTGCTAGCAACTGCGGTGCTTTACTGTATTTGGTTGGAAAACGTGCTGCTAATCAATGTACATTTACTCTGACTATAATCGTTATCCTTTTGACTTTGTCTTACAACTTATTTCCTTGTATTGTGTTTATGTCTGCAGCACCGTACACCAAAGCAAACTCCTTGAATGTCCAATCGTAGCTGGCAATAAACTCGATTCTGATTCTGATAACGGGTTGTGTGTCCGGTTGTGATTAGCTCCAACTAGCTAATGACAGATGCTTTGTTAATGATCTCCTCTGACTTTGTGCATCTGCCTTTCTTCACAGGACAGTCCTGCCAAAGTGACATGCATGGCCTGGGCTCCCAATAACACCAAGTTCGCTGTGTGCACCGTGGACCGGGTGGTGCTGATCTATGATGAGCAGGGGGAGAGGAGGGACAAGTTCTCCACCAAACCCCTGGACTCCAAGGTGAGACAATGATGATGGAGACATAAAGGAACACTCATTATATCAGTTTAAAACCCCTAGAAATGAAGCTACACACACAGAAAACCAAACGATACCAAACCCAACACGCAGCACAACAAGAACACAAATGCAAAAGAAAAACAAATAACAAGGTTTTGCTGTCAGCACATTTTAAAATTCCTTTAAAATCCTGTTCATGGTAACGCTCAGTGTATTGTAAATTATAAAATAAAAGGTGTTCCTCTAACAAGATTTATATTTTATTAATATGCAAGTCTATTCTCATTACGTTATCTGCACTTTACTTCTGCTGTTTTAATAATAAAGGAATTCTGATTCTCAACCAAGAAAGCAATCCTAACCCACAAAATAATTCTCTTTACTCAGCAATATGATTCCTTTTTGTGTTGTATTTTGATTTAATATACAGGTGTTGTGTCAATACTATTTTTTTAATATATTTATTTGACAGGGACAGCGCACATTAATTGACATTTCTGTAAATGCGCCAGAGTTAGCCAACAGGCTATTTTTCATCTGTAGTCCCGGGACAGATGTTAAAAGTCATCCTAAAAACAAAAATTCACTTCAAATAACAGGTAAATACAATCAGTCAAACAACATTCAACAGAGATACTTATATTATGATAAAAGCATATATAAAAACTAAACTAAAATACAAGCATATACATAAAAACTAAAATACAAATTCACAAAGCAGACAGATACAGGTCAAGGCAGATAAACCGAGCGTTGTAATATATGTATTTGTTCGTCAGTATGGGAAACAGAGCTACGTCGTCAACGACATGGCGTTCTCCCCTGACTCCACCAAAATCGCCATCGGCCAGTCTGACAACATCATCTTCGTGTACAGGATTGGAGAAGATTGGTAACGTCCATTTGGCTGTTTTCAGATCTCATATTAAACTGGATTGTGTCATCTACATCGATGCATTGAAATCATTCTTACTTTCTCTCCTAGGGGCGACAAGAAAGCTATTTGCAACAAATTTGTTCAGACGGTAAGTTACATTTTGGATAAAAGTACAGTATGTGTTCTTGTCTCAATCATATGTAAAAGCTATTAGGCAACACGTAATGCTGCCATGGTTCTTGCTGTCGATTGAGTGTTTATTTGATATAATGTAATAGCCGTATTGTAGATGTCGAAGTAATTGGTTGGGTTCCCTCCTTAGAAGGCAGACTTTAATGTTTGTAGCATGTTGGAAAAGCTAGTTGGAACTAAGACTGAATTCCACCTTTGAAATGCAACATGTGTCCTCTCCGTGTTGCAGAGCGCGGTGACTTGCCTGCTCTGGCCGGCAGATCAATCGATTGTTTACGGATTAGTGGATGGCAAGGTACGTATTAACCATGTGTTAATATTTAAATGCTTTTATTACTGCTTATTTTATTAAACAGAAGTATCAGAAGCAGAGCAGACACAGCAGTAGTGGGTGTTGCTGAATATCAGCATTTTAAAGTGGGTTAAATGATTAATGAAATAATTTATGTTAAAAGAATATGAATATATATGTTTTTGTCCTGCCACAGGTTCGCCTCGCCAACACTCAGACAAGCAAGTCATCGACCATCTACGGCACCGAGTCCTGCGTTGTCTCGCTAGCATCCAAGTGAATATATATAATATGAAGGCACTATTTTCTCTCAGATAGTTATTAATCAGGGGGGAGAACAGAGCCACATGTATTTACAGTATATTCTTCTTCTGTGGTACACTCAGTCAGTGACTGTGTGTGTGTGTGTGTGTGTGTGTGTGTGTGTGTGTGTGTGTGTGTGTGTGTGTGTGTGTGTGTGTGTGTGTGTGTGTGTGTGTGTGTGTGTGTGTGTGTGTGTGTGTGTGTGTGTGTGTGTGTGTGTGTGTGTGTGTGTGTGTGTGTGTGTGTGTGTGTGTGTGTGTGTGTGTGTGTGTGTGTGTGTGTGTGTGTGTGTGTGTGTGTGTCAGTATTTCTGGTAAAGGCATCCTGTCGGGCCACGCTGACGGGACGGTCGTGCGTTACTTCTTTAATGACGAAGGCTCGGGGGACTCTCAGGTACCAACACACCAAGGTCTCTTCTACATCAGCATGTGTCCCCTCTTCTTCATGTCTCTTCTACATCAGCATGTGTCCCCTCTTCTTCATGTCTCTTCTACATCAACATGTGTCCCCTCTTCTTCATGTCTCTTCCACATCAACATGTGTCCCCTCTTCTTCATGTCTCTTCTACATCAGCATGTGTCCCCTCTTCTTCATGTCTCTTCTACATCAACATGTGTCCCCTCTTCTTCATGTCTCTTCCACATCAACATGTGTCCCCTCTTCTTCATGTCTCTTCTACATCAACACGTGTCCCCTCTTCTTCATGTCTCTTCTACATCAACACGTGTCCCCTCTTCTTCATGTCTCTTCTACATCAACACGTGTCCCCTCTTCTCCATGTCTCCTCTACATCAACATGTGTCCCCTCTTCCTCATGTCTCTTCTACATCAACATGTGTCCCCTCTTCTCCATGTCTCCTCTACATCAACATGTGTCCCCTCTTCTCCATGTCTCCTCTACATCAACATGTGTCCCCTCTTCTTCATGTCTCTTCTACATCAACATGTGTCCCCTCTTCTTCATGGCTCTTCCACGTCAACATGTGTCCCCTCTTCTTCATGTCTCTTCCACATCAACATGTGTCCCCTCTTCTTCATGTCTCTTCTACATCAACACGTGTCCCCTCTTCTTCATGTCTCTTCTACATCAACACGTGTCCCCTCTTCTCCATGTCTCTTCTACATCAACACGTGTCCCCTCTTCTCCATGTCTCTTCTACATCAACATGTGTCCCCTCTTCTCCATGTCTCTTCTACATCAACATGTGTCCCCTCTTCTTCATGTCTCTTCTACATCAACATGTGTCCCCTCTTCTTCATGTCTCTTCTACATCAACATGTGTCCCCTCTTCTTCATGTCTCTTCTACATCAACATGTTTCCCCTCTTCTTCATGTCTCTTCTACATCAACATGTGTCTCCTCTTCTCCATGTCTCTTTTACATCAACATGTGTCCCCTCTCCATGTCTCTTCTACATCAACATGTGTCCCCTCTTCTTCATGTCTCTTCTACATCAACATGTGTCCCCTCTTCTTCATGTCTCTTCTACATCAACATGTGTCCCCTCTCCATGTCTCTTCTACATCAACATGTGTCCCCTCTTCTTCATGTCTCTTCTACATCAACATGTGTCCCCTCTTCTTCATGTCTCTTCTACATCAACATGTGTCCCCTCTTCTTCATGTCTCTTCTACATCAACATGTGTCCCCTCTTCTCCATGTCTCTTCTACATCAACATGTGCCCCCTCTTCTTCATGTCTCTTCTACATCAACATGTGTCTCCTCTTCTCCATGTCTCTTCTACATCAACATGTGTCCCCTCTTCTTCATGTCTCTTCTACATCAACATGTGTCCCCTCTTCTCCATGTCTCTTCTACATCAACATGTGTCCCCTCTCCATGTCTCTTCTACATCAACATGTGTCCCCTCTTCTTCATGTCTCTTCTACATCAACATGTGTCCCCTCTTCTTCATGTCTCTTCTACATCAACATGTGTCCCCTCTTCTCCATGTCTCTTCTACATCAACATGTCTCCCCTCTTCTTCATGTCTCTTCTACATCAACATGTGTCCCCTCTTCTTCATGTCTCTTCTACATCAACATGTGTCCCCTCTTCTTCATGTCTCTTCTACATCAACATGTGTCCCCTCTTCCTCATGTCTCTTCTACATCAACATGTGTCCCCTCTTCTTCATGTCTCTTCTACATCAACATGTGTCCCCTCTTCTTCATGTCTCTTCTACATCAACATGTGTCCCCTCTTCTTCATGTCTCTTCTACATCAACATGTGTCCCCTCTTCTTCATGTCTCTTCTACATCAACATGTGTCCCCTCTGTGGAAAGAGACTCTGAAAGTTTCAGGAACAAAGATTTTCTCTCTTTTTGATCCATTTCTATAAAAACCTGTCTGAAAATGAGCTGATCAGATTTTGGCCACTTTATGATGTCATAACGATGTGTTGTCTTGGTAACCATTAGCCAATCAGCAACAAGGTACCCCCCCCCCTTATCACCTGAATCTCCTCTAGAGCACCATTGAGTTCTTTGTAACCAGATGTCTCTCAGAGGGGCGTGGGGAGGGGCTCCTTATTTTCATCTGAAGTAACAGACAGAGAATCAGCACTTTGGAAACAGGGCTGAAACAGAGGGGATTATGGGTAATGCTGCAATCATCTGTCTGGTGTTTCAGCCAATCAGAGACAGGCTCTGTATATATCTGAGAGCTGTGAGATACTGATGAAAAACAGTATAATAGGCACCTTTAAATGTTCCTCTCAGACTAACTCCTCCATGTGACGCAGGGGAAGCTGCTGGTGCACCCGTGCCCCCCCTACGCTCTGGCCTGGGCAGCGAACAGCATCATGGTGGGCGGCTGTGATAAGAGGGTGGTGGCGTACGGCAGAGAGGGGCACGTCCTGCAGACCTTCGAGTACAGCCGCGACCGCACGGAGAAGGAGTTCACCGTGGCCGTCACCAGCCCCAGCGGACAGTCCGTGGTGTTCGGCAGCTTTGACCGGTCAGTACAAGATCCCTTACAGACTGTCTCGCTCGATCACAAAGGCCACGTCAGGCTCCATGTGCGACACTCAGATCATCTGTAAGGGTTCAGATCGTTGTTTCTGTTGCTGTGACTGCAACTCCTCCTGGATCCATCTTTTTTATATATAAGTTAACATCAATTCAAATCAACTTTGTCATTTGTCTTTCATTAACTTTTTAGCCTATATATCAGTGTTTCTCTTTTTCATACCAAGGACTTAAACAATAAAAAAACACTCGCGGACCACCTAACTCCACAAATATCCAAAATCACATCGTTTTTCTAGAACAGATTACAAATAGCCTGAAAATGGTACAAACAAGTGGCAACATGTGTGACGAAGGTGTTGCGCTGGGCTATATCACGCAATTGAAAATGAAACTTAAGCTCACTCCATTGCGGAGATATTCCCGCGAGAGTGCGGAAAACTTAAATTAATTTATTTATTTCAAATGTGAAATGTTACCAATATACTCACGGACCACTTGGGGGCGCTCATGGGCCACCAGTGGTCTGCGGACCACCGTCTGTCGCTCTCCCTGAGGTTTCCAAACACTTTTTCCTGTACACATCTAGGTGTCTGGGAGATGTTCCCTGGTCCTGCGAGGGTCGAAGGCAGGGTGTCAAACTCAATGTCACCGCGGGCCACATTAGAATTATGCTTGCACTCAAAGGGCCGTTGGTAACTTTAAGACCAGCGCCATATCGATAGAACATATAGATAGAACTATAGATAGATCAGTCTATATGGCGCTGTTTAAGACAAGATAAATATACACAGATAAATATATAATATATATCAAATAATGTATTATTTTACAATATTACCTCTGCATTGGATTATTATCAGATAGGGTAATAACTTCATCATTAACTACGTGTGAAAGCAGAAGTCTGGGGCCAATAATTGCAAGTAATTGTAAGTCTCTTCAGTGCGCATCTCACAAAATGTGATGCATTGTGGGACATGTAGTTTATGGGCACGTAACCTCATAATAAACGTATTATATTCTTTGCAAGCTCTTGCGGGGCCACATACAAGGAAGTGGCGGGCCGAATTTGGCCCCCGGGCCTTGAGTTTGACACCCCTGGTCTAAGGAAAGAGGGTAGTTGTATTCTGCACGCACTTCAAAGCCGCCTTGGAATAAATAACGTGTTATTCCGGATGTTGAACTTTATAAACAGAATGCAACACGTGGATTCTCTCCCGGTACCTTCCTGTAGGCTGCGGGTGTTCAACTGGGCTCCCAGGAGAGGGGTGTGGGACGAAGCGAAGCCCAAAGAGATCCTCAACCTGTACACCATCACCAGCCTGGCCTGGAAGAAAGACGGGTCGCGCCTCTGTGCGGTAAATACCCTCTTTATTTATCACAGGTCTGGATTATTATTGGATCCCACGCATTTAAATAAAGGAAACTCAACGCTGGCCGTTATCTGGAACAAGGGAATATCTCTATCATTATATCAATCCTTTTTGAGATACGTCTGCTTGTGTCTTTTTGAATTAAGTTGAAGATGTAGACAAAAAAATGTTCAATAATTGTCAAAAAATATATTGTCTTAACTTCTCTTAGTGTGTCTTCAACATGCATGTATGTTCTCTTTCTCATCCCTTATGTTACCTGGAGGTAGACGTATATCTAACAGCTAACTACGACATTGAACCGTGCGACTTTATACCAGTTATTCCCTCTGTTAAAAACAAACCACACTTAGGTATCAAAGTAAATGTTGTTCGATGTGTGTGTGTGTGTGTGTGTGTGTGTGTGTGTGTGTGTGTGTGTGTGTGTGTGTGTGTGTTCATAGGGAACTCTGTGTGGCGGAGTGGAGCTGTTTGACTGCTGCCTGCGGAGAAGCATCTATAAAAACAAGTTTGAGATGACCTACGTGGGCCTGAGCCAGGTAGAGGCAAAACATATCGTAAAATATGAATGTCTGATTCATTATAACATACAACAACTTACATCTGATTTAAATACTTAAAGTGCAAAAAGCGTTCCATTATCTCAATTTCATAGAAGGGGACAGCAGAAATGACGGCTTGATAACAATCACAGAACCTTCTAGATTTGTTATTCATTGCTGCATTGCATGGAGATTTAAAGGGAGGTTTTTAAATCATATATTTGATAAGATTATGACGGATGCATTCACGAGAAATGTGTAATTACATTTCCGGTTCATTCGCCACATGTATTATTTCCTGCTGTGAGTGAGTCTGCCTGGTGTAAATACATGTATGTAACTGTGGAGTAAATTAATCTATTACTGGGTGTCCCGCGGGGTCTTAAAAAGTATTACAAGTTGATAAATCAATTTAGCGAAAAATGAAGGCTATTAAAAAGTATTAAAGGGCATTTCCCAAGGTGTTACATTTAGTAGCTTGTTTTCAATAAGTATATGAATGGTCCAAAGAGGTTGTGTTCTACAGCCTGAATGTAATCATGGCGTAGGTGTGTAGTGTGATTCTGTGGAGTTTATTGATGGCATCCCGTTGGGTTTGACGTCATCAGAACAGGACGTCGCGCGCTCACTGCTTGAGAGCGCGCGAAGGTCCGTTTACGCCGGTTGCTAAGCAACATCGTTATGGGGAAATGCAAGTCTGCGTCCAAATGGTTGGAAGATAAGGAGGAAGGGCAATCAATACTGTATATAGTCAATGTGAGGTGAAGTGTGTCGCCGTGGTAACCGGTTAGAACTCCAAGTGGCGATGAGGTCTTAAGATGTGAGGAAAGGGTCTTAAAAAAGGTCTTGAAAGGTTTTACATTTGACTTCAGGATTCCTGCAGATATCCTGGATTAAGAACTTCTTAGTTGGTTGTTCTTCGTCGTTAAATTTGCCATCTTTTCATTCGTAAAATTCAAATGAGATTATTGTATTTCAACATAGCTCAACCGTTCCTTCATACCTAATGATTTGTCTGCAACAAAGACACCAACAGGGGTGGAATGACGAGTACAAGTCAATGAACTCGAGCGGTTGTCACGGCCCACTCCATTCTCATCAACCGCTTCATGCTCGCCGTCGAAGTGAATTCGCGTCTGTCCTCTGCATTGACTTTACGTGTAATTGCGGCGCCATCAAACATCGCGTCCGGTGTGAACGCAGCATAAGGATGTTTTGTTAAGTGAAATAGCTTTATACCGTATTTGACATTTACAAGAATATGGGAAATGACAATGTTCTTCAAAATAAGTGAGAAAGGAATTTCACAAGTAGTTTATTTGGTCTTTGTCCTAATTCTCCACGTGTCTGTGTTGATGTCCCCTCCTCCAGGTGATCGTGAGGAACCTCTCCTCAGGAACGCGAGTGGTGCTGAAGTCTCACTACGGGTATGAGATAGAGGAGGTGAAGATCATGGGAAAGGACCGCTTCCTGGTGGCTCACACCTCGGACACGCTGCTGCTGGGAGACCTGCTGACCAACAAGCTGAGCGAGGTACGGCGAAGAATCACTCAAAGACGTCTTAGTGATATCCGGCTACACATCTGCTTAGTCAGAGGTGGGACAAGTACTCAGAGCTTGTACTTCAGTAAAAGTAGAAGTACTCAGAGCTTGTACTTCAGTAAAAGTAGAAGTACTCAGATCTTGTTCTTGAGTAAAAGTAGAAATACTCAGATCTTGTTCTTGAGTAAAAGTAGAAGTACTCAGATCGTGTACTTGAGTAAAAGTAGAAGTACTCAGATCTTGTACTTGAGTAAAAGTAGAAGTACTCAGAGCTTGTACTTGAGTAAAAGTAGAAATACTCAGATCTTGTTCTTGAGTAAAAGTAGAAGTACTCGGATCTTGTTCTTGAGTAAAAGTAGAAGTACTCAGATCTTGTACTTGAGTAAAAGTAGAAGTACTCAGATCGTGTACTTGAGTAAAAGTAGAAGTACTCAGATCTTGTACTTGAGTAAAAGTAGAAGTACTCAGATCTTGTTCTTGAGTAAAAGTAGAAATACTCAGATCTTGTTCTTGAGTAAAATTAGAAGTACTCAGATCGTGTACTTGAGTAAAAGTAGAAGTACTCAGATCATGTACTTGAGTAAAAGTAGAAGTACTCAGATCTTGTTCTATAGTAAAAGTAGAAGTACTCAGATCTTGTACTTGAGTAAAAGTAGAAGTACTCAGATCTTGTTCTTGAGTAAAAGTAGAAGTACTCAGATCTTGTACTTGAGTAAAAGTAGAAGTACTCAGATCTTGTTCTATAGTAAAAGTAGAAGTACTCAGATCTTGTACTTGAGTAAAAGTAGAAGTACTCAGATCTTGTTCTTGAGTAAAAGTAGAAGTACTCAGATCTTGTACTTGAGTAAAAGTAGAAGTACTCAGATCTTGTTCTATAGTAAAAGTAGAAGTACTCAGATCTTGTACTTGAGTAAAAGTAGAAGTACTCAGATATTGTACTTGAGTAAAAGTAGAAGTAATAATAATATATAATATTTTTATAGCGCCTTTCAGGAAACCCAAGGTTGCTTTACAAGTCGGGGAGGGGGGGGGGAGTAGGGGAAAAAAGGCAGACAGGTTAAGGGGTGGGGGGGGAAGTAGCGGACAAATAAAGCTATTAAACTAACTATACAGTGGGGAAAGCCTTGGTAAAAAGGTGCGTTTTGAGGGCTTTTTTGAAAATGTCCAGGGTTGAGGCGCTGCGGATTTCGGGGGGGAGAGAGTTCCAGAAGGTGGGGGATGCCACACTGAAGGCTCTGTCACCAAAAGTCCGCAACCTGGTGCGGGGGGTGGAGAGGAGATCCTGACCAGATGATTTTAGCTTCCGGGATGGAGTGTGGTAGTGGAGAAGGTCAGACAGGTATTGGGGGGCGAGGGCATGGAGGGATTTGTAAGTCAGAAGAAGGAGTTTATAGGTGATACGGTGCTTGACTGGGAGCCAGTGGAGGTGGATCAGGGTGGAGGTGATATGCTCTGCACATACTGGAGCCTGTCCAGGGCTTTACTGGGAACCCCGAACAGGACTCCGTTGCAGTAATCCAACCGGGAGGAGACGAATGCATGAATGAGGGTCTCGGCCACGGAATCAGAGAGTGATGGTCGTAGACGGGAGATGTTCCTGAGGGGATAGAAGGCAGACTTAGTGACGGATTTGATCTGTGCCTGAAATGAGAGAGTGGAGTCAAGGATGACACCCAGGTTACGGACTTCGGGAGACGGGGAGATGGAACAGCCGTCAATGTGGAGGAGGAGATCCTCAACCTTCCGGAGCAGTGCTTTGGGGGCCACAACCATGAGCTCAGTCTTCTTACTGTTGAGTTTGAGTAGATTTGCTGTCATCCAGGTTTTTATGGCATGGAGACAGTTGACCAAAGACTGTGGAGGGAGCTGGGCGGATGGTGAGGTGCTGAGATAGAGCTGAGTGTCGTCAGCGTCACAGTGGAAATTGAGACCGAATTGACGTATGATCTGGCCAAGGGGGAGCATGTAAATGGTGAAAAGTAGGGGACCAAGCACGGAGCCTTGGGGGACACCATGGTTGACTGGGGCCAAGGGGGAGGATGAGCCGCTGATGCTAACAAACTGAGACCTGGTTGATAGATAGGACTGAAACCATGACAGAGCTGTGCCAGTGATGCCAAGGTTGTCAGAGAGGCATTTCAGGAGGACTGTATGAGAAACAGTGTCAAAAGCAGCAGAGAGGTCGAGGAGGATGAGAATACTGATTTGTCCGGAGTCAGCAGCGAGAAGGAGGTCATTAGTGATCTTGAGGAGGGCGGTCTCTGTGCTGTGATGTGCTCTGTAGGCTGACTGTAGCGGTTCGTAGAGCTCATGGTTGGACAGATGTTGATGAAGCTGGGCGGCGACTGCTCTTTCCAAGGTTTTGCTAAGGAAAGGAAGGTTGGAGATCGGTCGGTTGTTGTTCAGCTCCTCAGGGTCCAAACCAGGCTTCTTGAGGATGGGAGTGATGGAGGCGGTTTTGAAGCAGGAGGGAACTATTCCAGATGACAGAGAGGAGTTGATGATATCTGTTATGATGGGGCAGAGGGTGGGAAGGCAGGCCTTGACCAGCACCGTGGGCATGGGGTCAAGGGAGCAGGTGGAGGCCTTAGCATTGGTCACCAGCTTCGAGACCAGTGGAACATCCACTGGGGAGAAGGAGGAGAGAGAGCATTGGGGATTGAGGGGTTGAGCTGGGAGTGTGCATTTCTGTGTCAGGGGCCAGTGCAGAGAGGGGGAGGGGGCGGGCACCAGGAGTTGTTGATGAATGGAGATCACCTTAGCCTGAAAAAAGTTGAGGAATTTGGAGCAGAGGTCAGGAGCTTCAGCAGTGTGCGTGGCAGGGAGGGGGCGGAGCAGTCGGTTGATGGTGGAGAACAAGGATCTGGGGTGATTTTGTTGTGAGGTGATGAGGGAGGAGTAGTAGGCGGTCTTGGTCTCGGAGAGTAGAAGTACTCAGATCTTGTTCTTGAGTAAAAGTAGAAGTACTCAGATCTTGTTCTTGAGTAAAAGTAGAAGTACTCAGAGCTTGTACTTGAGTAAAAGTAGAAGTACTCGGATCTTGTTCTTGAGTAAAAGTAGAAGTACTCGGATATTGTACTTGAGTAAAAGTAGAAGTACTCGGATCTTGTTCTTGAGTAAAAGTAGAAGTACTCAGATCTTGTTCTTGAGTAAAAGTAGAAGTACTCAGATCTTGTACTTGAGTAAAAGTAGAAGTACTCAGAGCTTGTACTTGAGTAAAAGTAGAAGTACTCAGAGCTTGTACTTGAGTAAAAGTAGAAATACTCAGATCTTGTTCTTGAGTAAAAGTAGAAGTACTCAGATCTTGTTCTTGAGTAACAGTAGAAGTACTCAGAGCTTGTACTTGTGTAAAAGTAGAAGTACTCAGATCTTGTTCTTGAGTAAAAGTAGAAGTACTCAGAGCTTCTACTTGAGTAAAAGTAGAAGTACTCAGATCTTGTTCTTGAGTAAAAGTAGAAGTACTCAGAGCTTGTACTTGAGTAAAAGTAGAAGTACTCAGATCTTGTACTTGAGTAAAAGTAGAAGTATCAGAGTGTAGGAATACTCTGTTACAGTAAAAGTCCTGCATTCAAAATGTTACTCAAGTAAAAGTAGAAAAGTATTCTCATCAAAATATAGTGAAAGACAGTGAAAGTAGTCGTTGTGCAGATTGGTCCATTTCAGAATAATATATATGATATGTTTTATAATGATTGATCATGAAAGTGTTCTCAAAGCTGGTGAAGGTGCAGCTAGTCTGAAGTACTTTGTAGACTGCAGGGTAGCTGGTGGATTTACTCCAGGTGGAACTAAAGTCTGATTGAACACTTGGTTAGATTTCACATCATTCATCCACATCTGTAAAATAACTAAAGGTATTAAACACATGCAGTGGAGTAATAGTACACTTTGTACCTCTTAATTGTACTGAAGTAGCAGAACATTGAAATACTCAAGTAAAGTCCCTCAAAAGTGTACTTAACCACAGTATTTGAGTAAATCGACTTAGTTACTTCACACCACTGTGCTTAGTATCGGACTCTTCTACATGTTATGCTGCACCAAGCGGGATGTATGTGATTTTGAATGTGGTGTCCAAATTAAGCATTATCCAAAGACCTCACTATATTCTGGATTTACTGTACAGTGCTGGAAAGTAACTAAGTACATTTACTCAAGTCCTGTACTTAAATACCACTTTGAAGTATTTGTACTTGAATATTTCCATTTAATGCTTTCCTCTAAACTTCTACTTCTCTACTTTAAAGGGGAAAAGGTGTATTTTTTAATTGACTACATTAATTGTACAGCTTTAGTTGGTATTCAGAATAATTGAAATGGTAGTTTTAGGTACAAAAAGGTGACAATATATTACAAAATGGTTTTCCTTTGAAGTCTTTAAAAGTCAGTGTATCAGAACTGAATACAGTAAATATTACTTTTGATACTTTAAGTACATTGTAATACTTCTGCACTTTTACTCAAGCGAGATTTAGAATGTCTGGCTTTTTTACTTTTAATGGAGTATTCAGTCAAACATGATTCCTCACTGTGTTTAACCCGCTGACACCCACATTGGACATTTCCGTTTTTCTATAGGTTTGTGTTTTGCCTTATAAATTGTCCTTTATTTTCAGTATATCAAGTTTTACACATCCCAGAAATCAGCACAACCTGATATATGTCACTCATTAGAAACTTATATACAATATAATATGGGATATTTGCCTTTTCTTTTAAAACGGAGCTTGAATTTTGCACTTATTTCATTAAAAAGAACTGCTAACCATAACATTGAAAAAAACATTCGACACAGACAATTGCACACGTTTATTACCATTGTATCAGAACTGATTAGAAGATTCTAACTTCTTCTGTTCATTAGTTATGCCCATTCTTTTGGGCAGTGTCCATGGGCGGTCCTTTGCCAGGAATTGTCTTTGTTGTTGTCAAGACTCCACATGACGATGGAAAGTGAACAGAGTTGTTTATTGCTGTTTCTGTGGTTTAAGAGGAACAACACGTCTCCGGCTGAAACCGCTGAGGAGCGATGACGCTTTGAACACGACGTGATATTGGGATCTTATTCGGGTCTCAGAGGGTTAATTCATCATTTGTTTTTAATATAAGCCTTTCCTCTGTTCCTCTCTCAGGTGGCGTGGCCCGGATCTGGGGGAAACGAAAAGTTCTTCTTTGAAAATGAATCTGTGAGTTCACACATTCAGGTTCTTTTTTAACATGAAAGTCCAAGACGCATCCACCATCTGCTTTCTAATGGGGACGGGTGGCGCAGTGGTCTGTGCATCCGATCATCAGATCAAGGGGGGGTGCTGGGGAACTCCAGTTCGAAACCCGCTCCTGCGTCAGGCCGTTGTGTCCTTGGGCAAGACACTTCACCCGGATTTGCTCCTGTGGGTATTGTCCACAGTACATGTATGATACTAATGTGTACTTGTAAAAGCGCCTCGATGACCTCGAGGCGTGAAGATGGACGGTGTGGCGCAGTGCGCTGTGCAATGATCATCAGATCAAGGGGTGAAACCCGCCGCTGCTGCGTCTGTAAAGCCGTTGTGTCCTTGGGCAAGACACTTCACCTGAACTTGCTCCTGTGGTTATTTTCCACAGTGACCATTGCATGTATATACAAAATATGTGTAATGTGTATCTGTAAAGCGCTTTAAGCATCTGGAAAAGCGCTATAATAAATGTAAGGAATTATTATTATTATTAATGAAAGGTACAGCATTCGCAAGACCGTACTCCAGGGGTGTCAAACTCAATGTCATTGCGGGCCACATTAGAATTATGCTTGCACTCAAAGGGCCGTTGGTAACTTTAAGACAAGATAAGTATATAATATATATCAAATAATATATTATTTTACAATATTACCTTATTGGATTATTATCAGATAGGGTAATAACTTCATAATTAACTACGTGTGAAAGCAGAAGTCTAGGGCCAATAATTGCAAGTAATTGTAAGTCTCTTCAGTGTGCATCTCACACAATGTGATGCATTGTGGGACATGTAGTATATGGGCACGTAACCTCATAATAAACGTATTATATTCTTCGCAGGCTCTTGTGGGCCACATACAATGAATACGGATTTGGCCCCCGGGCCTTGAGTTTGACACCCCTGCCGTACTCGATAGAGGGAGAGAAATAAATGAGAGGAAACACTCACAGCACCGCTGCAGGACGGGGTCTTTGCCTCAGACGGCTCGTGTTTTAATACTCTGTGTGTCATGTTCCAGGTGTGTATGATCTTTAACGCTGGGGAGCTGAGCCTGGTGGAGTACAGCAGCAATGAGATCCTGGGATCAGTCAGAACCGAGTTCATGAACCCTCACCTCATCAGGTAGGTACACGAATTAAACGCACCTTTTCCAAGTTAAGAGGAAAGACCTCAACAGGTTTGACTGGTTCCACAGAACAAGTAGTGAGACACATATTACTCACCTGAGAGTTTTCCTATGAATTATAATAATCAAATCAAGTTTTATTTATATAGCACATTTTTAAAACGATTTTTGGTCGAGGTGTTTGCTGGGGTGTAGCGCTGGAGGAGTTCAGCTATATAAGCCGGTAATGCCACAACAAGGAGAAATTGACCATTTTTATCAACCTGAATTAAACAAGTGAGGTGCCACGGCAAAAGGTGTTCACTTTAGTTTAGCTTTACTACTTTTTCAAATTCAGAACAGTCATATTTAGACTTTTTTTATTCCAGTTTCAGATGCTAAAAAATGTTTTCAACAAAATTTAAGATGTACAAAAATACTAATCTAAGGAAAATGTTTATGAAATTAATTAAGTCAATGTTATTAATCCCTTCTAAGCTGAATATTTTTTAAATCAAATATCAACCACATGAAAATGCTCAATTAATAAACGTACAGTTTAAATGCAGTCTCTGCTAACACTTAAATAAGTCCCTGATCATTCCTTACAGACAATGTGTGTCCAGCTCTGTCCACTAGGGGGCAGTATTGAGCTGTGCAGAGCTCAGGTATCTCTACATACTATTCAGAGAACGTATGAAGAGAAGAGTGACACGGTTTCAGGACACTCTGACTGCTCCTCGCCTCCGGCTGCAGCAGAACATCATGACCAGATGCATTCTGGGATTCAAACAGCAGCCAATTATACTGAGCTGATGCTGGATTTAAAACATGTTGAATTAGTGTACATACAGTGATGTTGGTGTAAAACCATTATTTTTTACTAAAGGTGGTGTGTGTGTGTGTGTGTGTGTGTGTGTGCAGCGTCCGACTAAACGAGAGGAAGCAGAGAGGAGTGGAAGACAACAAGAAGCTGGCTTATCTCATCGATATAAAGACCATCTGTATTGGTGAGGAGGTGTGGGAGGTCTAGGATGGTTATTGATCAAAAGTATCTAAAGGACTTCCATTTCAATTTACTTACATTTCTTAGCTACTTTTTCTATTTCCATTTTCTTCTACTTTATACATGTACTCCACTAGAATACTATTTCTTACACTTTTTACTTCTCTAAATGTATATATTATACCTTAAAGGTCACCTGTCATGCTATTCACACACATGCTCTCCAGTACAGGTTAGCTCTGAGTGTTAGCGACGCTAATGTAAACACCGACCATATTACGCCCAAAACAGTCGGGCATTGTTTCTGATTGGCCCGTGGGTCCACATTTCAGATATTACGTCATATCGGACGTAAATCTGGATCAGCTCCGTTGTTCCCCGTTTTTAGAGATTTGGGTACAGAGGAAAAGAGAGAGGGTTTTATTTTCTGACGCTGCGTGAGTTCCCCGACACACCGGGGACACATGATACATGATACATTTTGCATGATAGGTCCCCTTTAAGTTACTGGTTATTGCACATTCAGATTGATGATACATAAAAGAATCAGGAAATACATTTTAAGTTTTTTAAAAATACCCTAAAAGTTCAAATATACAACAATCACATACATTGTAAATCCCAAAAGTATCATAAAGCACATATAGAATAAGGGTAGAAGTTAGATTCTGGCCTCGTGTGCTTTGGAAAAAGTTGGTCATTTAAAACCATGATTGTATGTTGTATAGGATAGTGTTTAACTTTATTGATCCGCGGAGGGAAATTCACATTCCCCCAGCACTTTATAAGCATTTAAAGTAATTAAAACGATTCCCATCGGAAGCATTAAAGTCATTAACACATTATTGCATCCGCACGGAGGATTGCATAATGGACCACACATTATTCTGATGTACGCCGCTCGGCATAATGAGTACTTTTACTTTCTGTACTTTCTGTAAACTTTGAATGTTAGACTTTGGCGTGGCTTCTTTGACTGAACTGCAGTAGACGTGATTTATATTGATCCATCTGTATTTCTTCCAGTGAGTGGACAGAAAGTTGACTTATCACCTGACTTATAATAAGATAACTTGATGACCAGCGTGTGTTGATCATCAATGAATCACCGAAGTAATAAATAAGAAGCAATAATGCAGGAAATGCGGTTTTCATCCTCTTAAAATGGAGATGTTCTGCTTATACCACCAGACTAAACACAACAATACGACATGTAACGATTGAACTTAACAACTGGGACGGACTTTTTTCAATATTTTCTCATGTCTTGCTCTAGTCTAGAGAATAATCAGCAGATTGAGTGAAAGTGAAAACACTCTTTAGTTGCAGGCCTTCTAATTATACAAGTTAAACTGGTATATGTTTAAAGTAGATATATTCAGGGGGTCCGCGGGTTTTAAAAAGTATTACAAGTTGATAAATCAATTTAGCGAAAATGAAGGCTATTAAAAAGTATTAAAGGGCATTTTCCAAGGTTTTACATTTAGTAGCTTGTTTTCAATAAGTATGTGAATGGTCCAGAGAGGTTGTGTTCTACAGTCTGCCTGAATGTAGTCATGGCGTAGGTGTGTCGTGTGATTCTGTGGAGTTTATTGATGGCATCCCGTTGGATTTGACGTCATCTGAACAGGACGTCGCACGCTCACTGCTTGATAGCGCGAGAAGGTCCGTTTACGCCTTTATCGTTATGGGCAAATGCAAGTTTGAGTCCAAATGGTTGGAAGATAAGGAGGAAGGACAATCAATACCTTATGTAGTGAATGTGAGGTAAAGTGTGTCGCCATGGTAACCGGTTAGGACTCAAAGTGGCGAGGAGGTCTTAAAATGTATGCAAAGGGTCCAAAGATCCAAAAATACTTAAAGTTCCAAAAATACTTAAACTTCCAAATATACTTAAAGATCCAAAAATACTTAAAGTTAAAAAAATACCGCAAATTCCAAAAATACTTAAATTTCCAAAAATACCGTAAATTCCAAAAATACTTAAAGTTCCAAATATACTTAAACTTCCAAATATACTTAAACTTCCAAATATACTTAACGATCCAAATATACTTAAACTTCCAAAAATACCGCAAATGGTTGGAAGATAAGGAGGAAGGACAATCAACTGTATATAGTAAATGTGAGGTGAAGTGTGTCGCCAAGGTAACCGGTTAGAACTCCAAGTGGCGATGAGGTCTTAAAATGTATGGAAAGGGTCTTGAAAGGTCTGACTTCAGGACTCCTGTATACACCCTGTGTTATAAAGTCACTGACTGATTACCAGGATAAAAGTCCAATTCTAGCCACATGCGTTGTGAGTGACACTGGCCGTCTCTCTGCTGCTCAGCTAACCTGATGTTTCTCCTCCCAGTGGACTTGGCCGGAGGCTACAATCTGGGAACCATCAACCAAAACTCCAAGATCGACTGGCTGGAGCTGAACGAGACCGGACGCAAGCTGCTGTTCAGGGACAAGAAGCTGAGGGTGAGGATAAAACCGTCCTGAGGGAGCGAACGAGAGGAAGCAGTGCGAGGGAAGCCTGAAGGCAGAGGGGACGGATGATGGTTCGGATCATGATTAGTGAAGTCGAGTGGGAAAATGTCCAACTAAAGTTATATGAACGTCCATCAGCCAGATAGATGTCTTGTGGCTTCTTGTGGTCATCCAGGTGATGAAATGGTGTTTCAGAATACATGTGGATGCACTTTGCCACAGGGGGGGGCATGAGAAGTCTCAGGAGAACTTCACTTTCAACCCATCTATGTTCAAGCACACAGTTGAATTGGAATTTCTGAGGAGTTGCTTTTACCATTGAATCAGTGACAACGAGGCGAATAACGAGGTTAACAGCAGAGAAAAGAAGGGTTGTTTTTCATCCTCTCAGGCAAGGACTCCCAACATGTTGGCCCTTTTTAAAAAAACAATGTCTACTTTTCATTGGTTTGTTTGAACTCACTTCCATTTCTCCAGCGCTGAGATGATCAGTGTTTTTAAGGAGCTGTGTGCAGGACGACAGTCAGACAGCCGCTGGCCGGTTTCCCTGCGGTGACAAAGCAGTTCGATGTGTAAGCCCTGGGGCGACGACACGGAGAGCTCTGTAATTGGCAGTCGCTCAGTGTCTTCACATTTCTCTGCACTCTGATTTTTTATTAATTTATAGATTTGTGTGTGTGTGTGTGTGTGTGTGTGTGTGTGTGTGTGTGGAGACTAGCATTACTATACTTGTGGGGACCTAAATCTGTTTACATAGTCACGTGTGGGGACTCGCCTCCCTTATGGGGACAAATTTGAGGTCCCCATAGGGATCATTAATTTTAGGGTGAAGACTTGGTTAGGGTTAGGCATGTGTTGGTTATGGTTAAGGTTAGGATAAGTCTCCAGGAAATGCATGTAAGTCAATGTAATGTCCCCTGAAGTGATGTATACATGGTATGTGTGTGTGTGTGTGTGTTTTAAGAGCCCAGTCTGCTCTGATTGGTTAGCTGGCCGGCTCTGTTGTGATTGGTCTACCACTTTGAGATGTCCCGCCCCTTAGCCTATCACGTACAATATGTTGGCGCGCTAGCCAATAGGAGCGTGACTGTTGCATAGTGATGTCATTAGGTTCCAGAATAAAACAAAGTAGTCCAATTGAGGCGTTTCAAGCAGGAGGGGGGGATAGAAACTCTGGAGGGAGACTTTGCAGACCATTTACATGCACTAAAACGTATAACACACTACAGGAAAGGGAGAAACGTTCTTCAACGACCTGAAAAGCATTTATACTGTTACTCATTTTTGGATATTCACATTTATAGCACATATTTCCACCATCAACAAAGAAAGTCAAGTTGTATAAGAAATGTTTCTGTAATTGAAACTCACTTCCTAGGGAACGTATCAACAGGCGGCCGATCCTCACTGCATTCAAACGACCAGCAGAGCTCCAGGGTGAAACTATAGACGAGGCGTTATTAAAAATGGTGGGGGGGAAGATATTAAAGAAGCTGATTACAGCAGCGGGCGGTCTCTCTATACACACACACACACACACACACACACACACACACACACACACACACACACACACACACCGAGTGCTGTGGGAGCCACTGTATCTTATAGAATCTACATAATCTCGGCTCATCAGGAGGATAGTGGAATAGATTGCAGCGTGAGGATTCACCGGGAGCTGCTGGGAGTTAATCAACTTTTTGTTGTACTTGTACTATTCTATGTGAACTTCAACTTTACAAGAGAGGGGGTTGAAAAGAAAGGACACTGTACTTTTTACTACAGAATCTGCCTATCCAGAAACACAGTGGAATACTGGCTCTTACATTATATATATTATCTGTCAGTGAACTCTAAAGGCTCTCTAATATTCAAATGGGTAAAAGCCAATACATTAATTAGCTTTTCTTACAGAGGGGCAACCATGGCAACCATGCGCGGGAAGTCTTCTTCGCTGCTTTTGGTGTATTTTGCGGCAGAAGTACAGCGCCACTTACAGGCCCGGCATATGTACTACAGCGCTTTTGAGCGGTCTCGTGTTCTCCAAGCCCCCAGGAAGTGCGCCGGGCTCTGAGGAAAATATTCGTAGTGGCCAAACGGCGGTACTACACTTCCGTATCAGTCGCTGGGCCCGGAAACACTTTTTCCCATTGACTAACATGGGGAAAGAGACGTCTGTAAATCGTTGGATATTTTTTTTTAAACTAGATAAACTACCCAGTATGAACGTTTGTATAGCCCTTATTAAAAACATTCGGTCCTCAAGTTGTAAAATGTGCTAATAACGTTATTCTGAGAGTTATTTTCCTCGACATTATGAACGCGCAGCCAACCCACGGGACCGCGCCGCCTGGCACGTTCATGTGACGTGTTCAGTGCTACATGAGATTTGCCTTTACCCATGGATGCACAATAAGAAGGGATTATATGATTATATGAATACTTCCGTGATGTTTCGCTCTCTCAAAAGTTGGGCCATTTTGTCTTCATGCGCCAATGAGCAACTGTCATAGGAACGAACGAGGCCCCGCCTCCCACGCTGTATCCAGTTCTTATTAAACATCCATGGTGTGATCGGGCACGTTTCTGGTGCCTATTGCGTGTGGACGGAAGACTTTTTTGATATCGAATTCGGTTCGTTTGCGTTCTCGTGTGGCTCCAGTCTAAGAGGTGAAGATTGATCATTTCTGTTGAACCAACGTGAAACTGGCAGCTATGTTTTTGTATGTGATGGCAAGCTGATGGAGATAATAACTAAAAGTGGAACTTGAATGTTCATTGTGCTGCAGGAGTTACATTTATGCATTTTATTCGAACAGATTAACGGGAAAGTATTGTCTCATACTGCTGTAAAGTATTAAAACAACGTGATATATTGAGTAACTAGACGAGCATTCCGTGAGCGCTGACTCGAGTCTTTCCATTGGCTGTTTCGGTAACTACAAATAGGTAGAACAACACAACATTACTGGGTTCTTTGCTGGCCCTTGCTACAGCTTTACACCTAGTTTCATGAAACAAGGGCCAGTTCCATAACCCATCGGCAGAAAGTAAGATAGCAGAAAACATAAATGCCTTGGCAGATTGAATTATTCTAGGCCATATCCACCCCACTGACTTTCCATTTCTGTTCCGATTGTGAAAGAGGTATCAAACGTTCGTTCTGTGTGGCCTGAAAATGGTCTGAAACCTTGCATCGTCTAGATATTCTCTCACAGATTAGAAAAACAAGCTACCGCACGTTGACTTATTTGCCTCCTCCTTCCTCCTCAGCTCCACCTGTACGACATCGAGACGAGTGTGAAGACCACGCTGCTGAGTTTCTGCTCGTACGTGCAGTGGGTTCCCGGCAGTGATGTGGTGGTGGCTCAGAACCGAGGGAACCTGTGCGTCTGGTACAGCATTGACAGCCCCGAGAGCATCACCATGTTCCCCATCAAGGTCCGACTCTGGGTCGAATGGACACACGATTACTGTGGTCCATCATTCCCTTTCCACATTTACATCTTAGCACACACACGCGCATACACACGCGCATACACACACACACACACACACACACACACGTATACATCACTTCAGGGGACATTACATTGACTTACATGTATTTCCTAGAGACTTATCCTAACCTTAACCATAACCAACACATGCCTTACCCTAACTAACCCTTACCCTTAACCCTAACCCTTACCCTTACACTAACCCTTAACCCTAACCAAGTCTTCACCCTAAAATTAATGATCCCCCTTATGGGGACCTCCAATTTGTCCCCATAAGGGAGGCGAGTCCCCACAAGTGACTAGTAAACAGATGTAGGTCCCCACAAGTATAGTAATGCTAGTCCACACACACACACACCCACACACACACACACACACACACACACACACACTCAGGTTTAGTGTTTTGTTCTGTTATAACGCCTGGTGCGGAATGCTTTGGCAATACTATGTTTACAATGTGGTCATGCCAATAAAGCTCCTTTGTATTGTATTGTAATTTGGCTTCACTTCTGTTTTTAGGGAGACATCGTGGATCTGGAGAGAGTGGATGGGAAGACGGATGTGATCGTGACGGAGGGCGTGAGCACGGTGACGTACACGCTGGACGAAGGCCTCATCGAGTTTGGAACGGCCATCGATGACGGGGACTACGACAGGTACGAGGAGACTTTCCTGGCAGAATCTCGACGTGCATACAGCGTGGAGTTGGGCATGCATCCGTCGCCTCGCTGCTCTGCTGGGTCAGAGTCCCAGTGACAGCAGGGTAATCGGAACAGGCCAGATGTCCTTTTGTCCCGTAGCTTCCTGCAGATCTTCTCGAGGGTTTTCTCAGGGCCAGCTGGGAGGCAAAGTCTCATTCAGAGTGTCGTGATGCGAACACCTCGAAGTGATCAGATCTTTGAAACTGACCTCTCTTAGTTTGGAGGAGCAGCAGCTGACCTCTTCAGCTCTGAACTCATATCAAGTGAGACCAGCCTCCTATGAAGCAGCATTTCTGTGTCTTATACTTGTGTTTCTGTTAAAAGATTGACCATAACGGAGCTTCTTCCAACGCTTCTGCTCATTCACTTTGATGGGGGGACGTCACTTTTCGCCGAACTGCATTGTGGGAAGCGACGTGGAGCTTTCCTGGCGTTTCAGGCTGCAAAAGTTGAGCAATGTTCAACTTTTGAAACTTCTGAAGCTTTCGGTGGAAGCGTCAGCCAATCGAATCATATGCCAGTACGAGCTCTAGCCAATCAAACCGCTGCTTGTGTGTCATGGGCGGGAGATTCATGTGATTGGTTGTTGGTCGAGCTTCAGACACGCCCAGCTCCAAGCTTTTTTTTAAGCTGTAGTGTGGACGGGCCGTAAGAAGGGCTGCACGATATATGGTGTCGTGACGATAACCGCTATATTCGCATGCGCGAGATTCACATAGCAGGACGTGAAGATTTATTTTTTTTAAATCTTTATTTAACATATGACTTGCGATATTAAGTAGGTAAATTAACACAAACACGTCTTGTTACAATTATTTTGCTGCTTGCTACAAAAGGGAAACTCGTGCTGCTCACATGTCAGGGGTACTCAAGAGATCAAATCTCCAAAGCAAACGGACCCCGTGATTAAAGGTAGAAACACTGAATAAAGTCGTTTCTCCAGTTCGACGATGCTAACCGAGCGAGCTCAGCTTGTTGCTCTGATAACTTCAGATCCAGACGTCCGTGACTAAAATCCTTCATCCGGTTAAATATAGTTTAAAAAATACCAATTGTATCATTAAAGATCAAGAAAGGATGGTTTGTGGACAAAAAACTGTCTTTTCTTCAATTCCTGTATGTTTTCATATCGCAATATATATCGCATGGGGTCGCAATGTCAGTTTTTTCCAATATCGTGCAGCCCTAACCACAAGTCAGAGAGGGCATCCTTACAAGTGTTAACAGGCATTGAATTCAGCTTCCTGTAGGCGGCAATGTTAGTAATACAATGTTGTTTCTGTTTTATATTACATTTCGAGCTGTCGGGGGATGTTGCACCTTAAAGAGGGATAGTCATAAGAGGGTATCTTACAACGTAAAACAAATTAGGCATTGTAACAAATTATATTACAGAGCCGTAGGAGGGGATAACATTTATTAAAAAGGTTTTAAATGTAATCGAATTTGCTGAAGAGACCCTGCAGGGGAAAAGACTGATTGAGGAAGCAAGAGGTTTGTCTCTGACTTCAACGCGATGGTACTAAGAACATTTATCTCACATTTGTAATTATATATAGCTCTCTTGTCCCTAACAACACAACGAACAACTGCATTCTTTTGGCAACTGTATTTTTATATTTGTCATCACACATTTGGCAAAACGAAAAGTAAAATTGTTTGTTTTTTGGTTTTATGGCCTGAATCTTTTTAACAGCTTTTTTGTGTGTGTGTGTGTGTGTGTGTGTGTGTTTCGACAGAGCCACAGCATTCCTGGAGACTCTGGAGATGTCGCCAGAGACTGAAGCCATGTGGAAGACGCTCAGCAAGCTGGCTCTGGAGGGTCAGCAGCTGCACATCGCAGAAAGGTCGGCACTCTAAACACACACACACACACACACACACACACACACACACACACACACACACACACACATATATATATATATATATATATATATATATATATATATATATATATATATATATATATATATACACACACACACAGAGAAACACAGCCACACACACACACACACACACACACACAGAGATACACACTCACAGCCACACACACACAGAGATACACACAGTGATACACACACACACACACACAGACAGACTCACAGACATACAGATACACACGCACACACACACACACAGACTCACAGACAGACTCACAGACACAGAGATACACACACACACACACACACACACACAACCTTGCAAGCTAATGTCCGTGTCTCTGAGTTAATTACATTCTTTATCAGTCTTCATTGTCAGTAGGACTTATCTTTGTGACCGAGGAGAAAGGAAACAACAAGGGCACCTTGGTTACCTGGAATGGAAACACACACACACACACACACACACACACACACACACACACACTGTGTCCCTGCCTGACCTCCCTCTCTAACTTCATTAATCATCAAAGACATTTTATTTAATCATAAGCATTTCCTCTCCCCCTCCATCTTTATTTCTCTCTGTTTCGGGAAACTTTTCAAATTTGAATTCCCCGTCATTAATAATGCATATGCTGTTCGTTAGGCCTCGGCTTGGTCTGCATAAATCATGAAATTGGGCGAAGAGACGGTTTTGTCTGCGCTGGTTAATGTTAACGAGGAAGAGTCAGACTTTTCTTTTTTTGTACTTTTTTCTTTCTTTCATGACTTGTTCGTTAATCTGATGCAAGTGTTCGGAGAGAGTTAAAGTGTCCGGATGCTAAGACCCGCCCTCTCATTCATCAGCCCGCAGACTGCAGCTCATTAAACAGAAGCTCTCGTTTGTTTCTGTGCATTAAGCAGTTTTCTACGGCTCTGACCTCCCGGTGCCTCCCTCTCCTTACTCACCGTCTCTCTGTGGTTCACCCTTGCTGTCTTTTTGTTTCCTCTCATGTTCTCTAGGTGTTTTGCTGCATTGGGGGACGTCTCGACTGTGCGTTTCCTCCACCAAACTAACCAGATTGCCGACAAAGTTTCACATGAAATGGTGGGTTTCGTATAAACACGGATATCTCCACGCCGACCAGATACGTATAAAACAAACAAAGAATTTTGACTTACATTGTAAGACAGCTACATATCAGCTTTGGTGGAACAGTTCTTCCAATTTGTTACTATGTGTAAGAATAGCAATAAGCGTGTGGACACATTCCTGCAAGCAATGGAGTAGCATTCAAAATCTAACTAAAGTAAAAATAAAAGAGTGTTTGCATGAGAAAATACTTAAGGTACCCACAACTTCCCACAATTCACCACTGTCATTTAAAATTGGTATTCAATGGCTGTATTTTTAACACAGCAATATCTGATATATATAAATATATACAATCATTTTTGGATTGATATTTCTTATGGTGTAAGAGAGAAACAACAAACAATTATCAGAAGGAATTACAATTTGTGTGTGTGTGTGTGTGTACTAGCATTACTATACTTGTGGGGACCTAAATCTGTTTACATAGTCACGTGTGGGGACTCGCCTCCCTTATGGGGACAAATTGGAGGTCCCCATAAGGGGGATCATTCATTTTAGGGTGAAGACTTGGTTAGGGTTAAGGCCCTGACACACCAACCCGATTTTGGGAGTCAGAGGCCGTCAGAGGCTGTCGGGCATTTGCGGCGCTGTAGTCAGGTTGGTGTGTCCCGAACCGTCTGCCGTGACACGCCTTATTTGGACTGCCCGACCCGATGCATGGCCGATTCAACATGTTGAATCGGCCATGCATCGGGTCGGGCAGTTGGACCAAGCAATCACTCTGATTGGCTGTTCAGCTAGCGAATCAGTGCATGAGAAGCGAAGCGGAAGTGAGGGACGTAAACAAACGATTTAAAAGAAGGCACACACAGACTGCTATTCTTTTTCATCTCATCATGGCGATCTGGAACGACACAAACGAGGACCTGCTGATCACCTTGATCCAGGAGAGGCCAGCTCTGTATGATATTACGGAGAAAAGATACTTTGTTTATATCACGGTCTGTTCTTCTTCTCTGTCTTCCGGTTGTTGCCTCTTTTTGAATGACGAATACACACTACCGCCGCCTGCTGGTAAGGAGAGTTATTGCCACTCATGCACTGAAGTCGGTGCGGTGTGTTCCCGTGCGACACATGGCCAAAACGCAGGAGAACACGGCCAGGCAACAGCCGACTTCAGCGTTGGCTAGTCCTCTGGTGACTGCTTGGTGTGTCAGGGCCTTTAGGGTTAGGCATGTGTTGGTTATGGTTAAGGTTAGGATAAGTCTACAGGAAATGCATGTATGTCAATATAATGTCCCCTGAAGTGATGTGTGTGTGTGTGTGTGTGTGTGTGTGTGTGTGTGTGTGTGTGTGTGTGTGTGTGTGTGTGTGTGTGTGTGTGTGTGTGTGTGTGTGTGTGTGTGTGTGTGTGTGTGTGTGTGTGTGTGTGTGTGTGTGTGTGTGTGTGTGTGTGTGTGTGTGTGTGTGTGTGTGTGTGTGTGTGTGTGTGTGTGTGTGTGTGTGTGTGTGTGTGTGTGTGTGTGTCAGGGTGGAGATGGAACAGAGTTTTTTCAGGTCCGAGCGCACGTCGCCATGCTGGATAAAAACTTCAAACTGGCTGAGATGCACTACATGGAGCAGGTCGGTGACGCACTTTCTTACAATCTGTCTATTATTTTATGAACTTAAAAATTGATTGATTTTTACAACAAACCAAAAACTCCTCTCAAACCAGTAGTGTTTTTCCTGCCGCATATCAACTGTCGAGATTCCAGATGCTTGTTTTATGTTCAATGATTATAGTGTAGCAATGAATCCCGGGCACACACCTGAGTATAGATTACGAGCCATAGCATTGTATCAGCTTCACACCGGCACACGCTCGCCTTCCTTCAGGAGCCGAGATTGGATTGAACTATTTGTGCAGCACTGAATCAAATCCTATCACCTCTTTTGCTGTTTCTGCAGAACTCCATCGATGAAGCCATAGAGATGTACCAGGAGCTCCACATGTGGGACGACTGCATCGCTGTTGCTGAAGCCAAGGTAGCAACAAGCACACTCAATGTATACTGTAAGGAAATATTTGTATGTATTCATGCAAATATTGAATAAGCTTAAAAGGGAAAATTATTTGTGTAGCAAACTGTGAGCTGGGTTTTTGGGCCTGCTAACATGTGCTTTTTGAGGACAAAGGAAGACGAGGGAAGGTGATGAGTTTACATACAGTTAACTCAGATCCCTGAGAATGTTTTTCTGGGTTAAACCATCGGTAGGGTTAAAGGGGGAGGGACATTTTAATGAGGTGCATCCTGTAGGCCTTCCCAACACCTGTGGCTTTCAAAGCTGCCCGCGCTAATTCCCTGTGAGACAGCGTGTTAGTATCTCCCAAATGAAACTCCACCCCTGTTGGTACTAAAGGCTATCCAGCCTTTTGCTCTCTCTCTCTTCTCGCGTCGCTCGGACTGGAAGGTTCTGGCGGCCTGTGGGCAGGAGCCAGGAGTAGGCCTACTCCTGACATTATGCATATGATATAATATGGTTTTGTATGGTAATGTATTGATTGTATTGCATTGTATATTACCATTAAAGTAGATTATTGTTAAACGGTTACTTGTATGCTCTGGACTCCTTCCTGTAATATAACCAGCTTGTTTTAGGTACGCGCGGAGATTTGAAATGCGGACAAGTTCTCCACTAAAATCTCCAACAAAACTACCGTACTTCCGGACTATAAAGCGCACCTGCATATAAGCCGCAGCAGCTAAATGCTCCGTCTGTCTTGCTCTCGTTCTGTCTCTCGGTTCCACTTTTACTTTGGCGCGCTACCTGTCTCACTCTTTTCCGGCCTCCAGCTTTTCCTGCTGGAGCCCGCCGCTTAAAGGTGGCGGGCGCGGACCGGTCCTAGAGCCCGTAGCGTTAAAGGTGGTTAATTTTACCTGTAAAATCCATAGATTTAGGAGGTTCCCTAGTGGCCGTTAGCTGTACAAAAAAAATGGGGAAAAAAGTCGCCGCTTATAGTCCGAAAAGTACGGTAATACAAATAGAACGTAGCATTTTACCCCAGGGTGGTCTGTTGTTGCATACTGTGAGCTTTCTGTGGTGCAGTCATTCGGACAGTGTCTTCTGGGTAACCTCCCTTACATGTAAGTTAAGTTCTTAACACATTCTTCTCAGTGCTCACTTTATCCCTAAAAAGCCTTAGGGCCAAATGCACACTGAGTTTCCAGTCGGGCTGCCCCGTCAGAAAAAAAAGGACTAATTGTGATGAACTGATATTGCAATAGAGAACCGCAGCGACGCGTCCTAAACCCCGGAAGTAAGTTATAATTTCACCACTTCCGGTTCCTTCGACAAAACGCAATGCCATCTCTCCGTAGGGTTTTGGAAAATATCTGGAACTAAGGTCTGTGGTTGAGACGCATCGAAGAGACGGATCACGTTTTGTTCTACGACATTAAATCCATCAGCAGTGGTGATTTCTGACGAGTTGACGTGTCTGAGAAACGATGGTTGTTACCGAGTGGCTGAATATGAATCGTGGCGTGACGTTGACCGTGCTGTAGTTCCTTTATAGCATAACGTTAGCATTTTGCTTCTGGCGACTAGATTTATGATTAGAAAATGATAAAAGTAGGATAGACATGTGGAGATTATCCGGCTGAACAAAACGTGATCCGTCTCTTAAATGTGTTTCAACCACAGACCTTATTTCCAGCTATCTTCTAAAACCCTATGGAGAGATTGCATTGCGTTTTTGGCGAAGGAACCAGAAGGAGTTTACTTCCGGGTTTTAGGACGCGTCACTGCGCCACTCTGTTGAGATATGAGTCACGATATTAGAGGGAATACCGTACTTTTCGGACTATAAGCCGCGACTTTCCCCCCCATTTTTTCTGTACAGCTAACGGCCACTAGGGAACCTCCTAGATCTATGGATTGTACAGGTAAAATTAACCACCTTTAACGCTACGGGCTCTAGGACCGGTCCGCGCCTGCCACCTTTAAGCGGCGAGCTCCAGCAGGAAAAGCTGGAGGCCGGAAAAGAGTGAGGCAGGTAGCGCGCCAAAGTAAAAGTGGAACCGAGAGACAGAACGAGAGCAAGACAGACGGACAACTTAGCTGCTGCGGCTCATATGCTGGTGCGCTTTATAGTCCGAAAAGTACGGTAATCTTTTTTGTCTTAAAAGATCTATGAAAAGTAATCTGTACCAAACAAAAGATACTTATAGGTCATGCAGTATCACAATACTTAATGCAAAATAATATAAACCAAATGTTGCATTAAACATGTTTTTGCACGTCCTGCGGTTTTAATGTCAAAGATTCATGTTGCGATTTCGATATATCGCGATACAGCCTAAAAATATCAAGATATTATTCATACTCCATATCGCCCAGGCCTAGTATATGATTATGGAACATAGCATAGTATATCTTATCATTACTGTACCTAAGCAAGCACCTTCAAATTAATTATTTCCAATTAAGATTCCAACTCCAGTTCTTCATTTAGTCAAAGTCAAAAGTCAAGTCAAAGTCAACTTTATTGTCGATCTTTCAGTTTGTGTGTACAGTCAGAGAGATCCAAATACCGTTTCCCACGAAAATACAAACGTATATAAAAAATCTTATAGAACAAAGAAATAACCTGACTCTCGACCCTTATTGACTGTCAGGGCCACCCGGAGCTGGACAGCCTGCGTGGAAACTACTACCAGTGGTTAACGGAGACAGGTCAGGACGAGAAGGCGGGGGAGGTGAAGGAGAGCGAGGCAGACTTCCAGGGAGCCATCAACCTCTACCTGAAGGCCGGACTCCCTGCTAAAGCCGCCCGTCTGGCCATCAGCCGCCCGGAGATCAACAGCAACAACGACACGGTCGGCCGCATCGCCGCCAGCCTCATCAAGGGAGAGTTCTACGAGAGGGTGAGTGGATTCAACTATTATTATTATGTATTTATTTCAACAAGGACCATGCATACAAATACATTCATCTCAGAAAATACGTTTTTGGGATTTTGAGAAAAAGTCATAATTCTGACTAATTTAGAGAAAAAGTCAGGATTTGAGATTTTGAGAAAAATTCAGAATTTTGAGGAAAAGTAAGATTTTTTGCGATTCTGAGAAAAAGTCAGGATTTTGAGACAAATTCAGAATTTTGAGGAAAAAAATCAGAATTTTGAGATATTAAGAAAAAGTCAGAATTTGAGAAAAATTAAGAATTTTCTGATTTTCAGAAAAAAAGACAACATTTTTAGAAAAAACCCAGTATTTGGTTCATGACAGGATGTATGATTACCCACAAGAACCAGTATTCCTCCATCTTGTGACTGTGTGACTCCCTCCCTAGAAAAAGTCAACATTTTGACTAATTTTGAGAAAAAGTCAGGATTTGAGGAAAAAAAATCTGGATTTTGAGAAAAAGTCAGAATTTCCCGATTTTCAGAAGAAGAAAAAAAGCCAATTTTTTTTTGACAAAAACTCTTGTACATTGAAGGATGTGTGATTCCCTAGAACCGGTATTCCTCCATCTTGTGACTGTGTGACTCCCTCTCTTGGATATCAGCATGTGAAGGACACTGCTCAGGATCTAGTTGATGCTCTGTATGTGATGACTACTTCCATTCTGGAGAGGATCAGAAATACATGGATCCTGAGACCGAAGCTCAAGCCGGGGACGAGTGAGAAGAGAAGAAATTAGTTATGCCAGATTTGAGCTAATAGCTCAGCTGCAGTTGCATAATCTCTAGCACACAAACAATTATAAAACATGATTTACGTACAGGTCAATACAATCGTATCTATCTTTACCTACCCTTTTATTACTGTAGAACTGGTCAAAGCTGCCTCTACTGGATTCCCACCTCTTCTCCTCACAAAAGCCAGTAGAGGAGCGACATCCACATTTTGTATTTTGTGTTTTTCAACATTGCCCTCTGTCTCCCTCCATCTGTCTGTTGTTTCTTCTTCTGTAGTTGTTTGTCTTCTCCTCCGGCCATCTGTGTTTGTGTAGCAGGTGGGATAGAGAGAAGGAAACTTCACAGCAAAATGTGTCGCTGTGTCCTGATGGTGTAGAGCTTTGTCAGTTTAGATGCTTAAAGGTTGATATTGGTGCTCGTAGTGTGGCGTAAGGGAGAGCACCAACAATGTTTCTTAACGAGCCTCATTTTGTTCACCTTAACATTTGGAACTGAGAACTAGAGTTTGTGTCACTGTGTCCTCACACTTTTTTAACCAACTAGTTTCCCTTTCTAACAACTCTGACCTAGCAATCAATATTCTACGATTTCTCAACAGGCAGGAGATCTATATGAGAAGATCAGAAACAACCAGAGAGCGTTGGAGTGCTACGTCAAAGGAGAGGCCTTCAGAAAAGGTGAATCGATAACATTTAGATTTGCTATAACCGTTCAAATGTGTTTGTTTAGAGATAAGAAAGGAGGCATTGACACCGCTTTCCTTAGCATTTAGCATGAACAATTCTAGGACATTTTGAATAAGCACACGTGGTAGAAGCAGTAGTTCAAGAAGTACTCAAATCCTTTACTTAAAGGTCACCTATCGTGCTATTTTTCTCATATCCCTCTATTTCACTTCCTGTTTCAAAAGTGCTGATTTGGGGGATAAAGCTTTAAAAAAATAATAAAATTGATATGAAAAAAAGGAGGGGGCGGAGCTTATGCGGGACCCGGCAGCTACCGTCTAAACTAAATGCTGCCGTGATGAAACGCCATATAATGGATTATCAAGGCTCTGAAACAGTCTGGAGCTCAAAGGCTTTCTCTCTTACCGGTTACACCACAAGGCGAGTTCCTTTCTACTTCCTGCTTCTTCACACACATGCTGTCCAGTACAGGTTAGCTCCGAGTGTTAGCGATGCTAATGTAAACACCGACCATATTACGTCCAAAACAGTCAGGCATTGTTTCTGATAGCAACGTTTCTGATTGGGCCGTGGGTCCACATTTCAGATATTACGTCATATCGGACGCAAATCTGGATCAGCTCCGTTGTTCCCCGTTTTTAGAGATTTGGGTACGGAGGAAAAGAGAGAGGGTTTTGTTTTCTGACGCTGCGTGAGTTCCCTCGACACACCGGGGACACATGTTGATGTATGAAAGACATCACAAAGTGCATTTTGCATGATAGGTCCCCTTTAACTACAAGTAGAAATACTATAGTCTTAAAATACGGAATTACCAGGAAAAGTTCTGAATTGAAAATGTTTTTAAGTAGGAGTACACAAGTATTTTCAGCAAAATGTACTTCAGTTTTCAAAGTAGAGGTAAATAGTATAGGGAATATTACATTCCACCACTAACGTAACTTAAATTGGATGTATGTTATTGAGGTCAGTGCAGGTGTACGGTTTGTTAAAATAAAGTTTGCGCTTCCTGTAGCGGTGGAGCTGGCTCGCCTCGCCTTCCCTGCTGAGGTGGTGAAACTGGAGGAGAACTGGGGAGATTACCTCGTCCAGCAGAAGCAGATGGACGCCGCCATCAACCACTTCATTGAAGCAGGGTATGAAGAGGGATGAGACACAGATTTGGGCAGATGGAGAAGAGGAAAGATGACACATAATGAAAACAGATAGCCAAAGGTTCTTTAAATCATCACCAGGACCATAATAGACATCTTTAAACATGATTTTATTTTTCCAGAAATCTAAATAAAGACGGGTTACCAATTTGAAAAGCATCTGAAGCTGAAAATCTGTGGCGGGCTAAAACTCTCCGCAGAAACACAGGTTTTAAAACTATTCCTGCCAAAACTACTGCCAGTAATTCCTCTTGCCAGTAAACATTCAAAGTGTGCCTCAGTCTTACCAACATGATCTGCTTTACCTTACATTTAAACCGAAGTTGATTGACTTTGAATGTGGCTTTGTTGGTGGTTACACATCTTAATGTCCAAGTTAATGCTCATATATGAAATGTAACGGATACAAACAAAGCTTAACTTCTATCTGTTGACTTTGTACTCCTAGCTGCTCGCTGAAAGCCATCGAGGCGGCCATCGCAGCTCGTCAGTGGAAGAAAGCCGTCCACATCCTGGAGCTACAGGAGGATCCATCTGCAGGGAGATACTACGTGAAGATAGCTCAGTACTACGCCTCCATGCAGGAGTATGAGGTGAGAGGGGAGGGGTCCTGTGAGATACTGTGGGGGGTTGAACGTTGTGCTCTGAGTGTTAGCGATGCCAATGTAAACAAAGACCATATTACGTCCAAAACAGTCGGGCATTGTTTCTGTTAGCGACGTTTCTGATTGGGCCGTGGGTCCACATTTCAGATATCACGTTATATCGGACGCAAATCTGGATCAGCTCCGTTGTTCCCCGTTTTTAGAGATTTGGGTACGGAGGAAAAGAGAGAGGGTTTTATTTTCTGACGCTGCTTGAGTTCCCCGAAACACCGGGGACACATGTCGATGGATAGGAGACATCACAAAGTGCATTTTGCATGATTGGTCCCCTTTAAAAGTACTGTCCAAGCCGCTGTGTGGTCAGGCGAGCAACTGAGTTTAGTTTTGCGCCCTGAACACAACACCGGACAGTAAGAGGGGAAGCTAAAGTTGACACTGACATTTTGCCACGTCAATTATTTTGTGCACACCTCTCCACAATACGTGACTCAGCCAACCTTCTACACATTTCCACCATCAACTCGGAGCCCAGGAACAGCTTCAGTCCAGTCTCCATGGAGCGGCGTGGGCAGTATTTGGCACTAATGACCAGTTGGATGGTTGTAGCATTCGATTTAATAGCTGCTTAAACACCAGCAATACAGGAAGTGTTGAAAAGCGGAGAAGAGAAAGAGAGATCTGGATTGAACACGGAGAAAAGGGGAACATAAGAGCGCTGATGATGGTGGTGAAGCACAGCGGGCTGGGCTCGTTCTGATGAGCTCAGCTGAGCCAAACAGCCTCCACAGACTGCCAGCCTCCAGAAATAGAAGGCCATCTCACTCTGTTTGCTCTATGGGCACATTCACAGGAAGTAATTAAGATAACAAGCTCTTTGCTTTCCAACTCGTGGAAGTTGCAGGAAAGTATAATTCACTGCAAACTAAAACAATGAAGGGAGCTCACGCCTGGGATTTCAATACAGACATCATCCCCAGAAATACAACGACTCACCGTTTTCTAATCGGAATGAACCAGCACATATATTTGATTCAATTGTGTGAGAACGGGTTCAATGGAAAGTACCGTTTGCCTTTTACCGAGCAAACATCCATTCACATCCTTCTGTCGAGGTTTGAGCAGGAAGTTGGATCCACAAGCAGGAAAAGAGGGTTTGTAGATGAAGCTCAGCACAGGTTCTTTCAGGAAGAGTGGGGTGTTTCTCAATGTCGAGTAAGGCTGCTCCAGAGCCACTATTTCAAGCATGCTACGTCATCGAGTGCCGCCGAAGGACTGTTCCAATGTCCAGCATACTTGGAATTCTACCGAGCCCGGCGTACTTCGTTAGGAGAAATGTCGAGGCTGCACACGTGTAGACTCGGCGGTCTTAAAATCCCCACAATGCTTTGCGCACGGACCAATTTCCCCAAATCTGTGGCAGAAAATGTAAGGCGGGGCCTCTCTATGGCGCACACCTGCACACTTGCTAGCCTGTTCCACTCTTCGTTTTTCCGAATGCCAGGAAGGATTCTTGCCTCGCTTCAGAAGCAAGACGCTCAGAAGACATGTGCTACCAAGCAAGCGTACTCGCGATTGAGAACCCTGGGTATATATTAGGGATGTAACGATACCAAAAACTCACGGTACGATAATATCGCGATAAAAAGTCCACGGTACAAAATCGCGATATTGAAAAATAAAGGAAAAAAATGTGAATTATTTGTATTTATTTTTTACTTGAATTTGTTTCTTCTTTAATAAATAATAAATCCGATTTGTACAGTATTTTAGTAGCTTAGTAGTATTTTAAAGGGTCAACAATATAATAATCAGACCCGGCAATAGAATAAATGAAGTAAAGTGTTACGAGGGGTTTCTATCCGGTGTGCCTTCCAAAATAATGCAACGTATGAAATTGCATAAAGAGATCTTGTGATGTTCAGATGTGTCCTATATTTCCTAAGTGTGTATGTTGTGTGTGTGAACGTCCTGCAGGTGGCAGAGCAGCTGTTTGTGAAAGGAGGTCACATCAAAGACGCCATAGACATGTTCACCACCGCAGGGCGCTGGGAGGAGGCTCACAAGGTCAGTGAACACGACACAAAGAAGTGTGTAAAGCAACGTGACGCCAATATGCATTTAAATTCTAATTATATATGATTTACAATCTGACTTTCTGAAAGCTAAAGGTTTTTATTTCGTTCTTCCCTTTTCCGAACCTATTCAAAGTGGAATAACACATTTGACTAGTATTAATTGAGCACATGGATAACCCTGATGCATTTTGTTCTGTATGTGTAGACCTCTGATGAAGACCGGAGGAATGAAATAAAGCTGTTGTTGTTGTTGTTGTTGTTGCAGTTGGCGGTGACGTGCATGACGGAGGAGGAGGTGATGGCTCTGTACATCAGCAGGGCTCAGGAGCTGGAGAGGGATCTGAAGTTCAAGGAGGCCGAGAGGTAAAAACAGATTTATTTTTAGGAGTCGTCGGCTCCCGGGTGCACGGAAACAGAACGAGGCCGAGTGAGACGACTCCGAGGCAGGGAGGACAATAACAGCAAGGACAATATTGACGTCTCGACAGTATTTGACCTTTGACAGATGGAAGTCAAATGTAACATACAGGGAAGTCTTTAAAAATAAAGTGTGTGTGTGTGTACTAGCATTACTATACTTGTGGAGACCTAAATCTGTTTACACAGTCACGTGTGGGGACTCGCCTCCCTTATGGGGACACATTGGAGGTCCCCATGAGGGGGATCATTCATTTTAGGGTGAAGACTTGGTTATGGTTAAGGTTATGATAAGTCTCCAGGAAATGCATGCAAGTCAATGTAATGTCCCCTGAAGTGATGTATACATGTGTGTGTGTGTGTGTGTGTGTGTGTGTGGTGTGTGTGTGTGTTGTGTGTGTGTGTGTGGTGTGTGTGTGTGTGTGTGTGTGTGTGTGTGTGTGTGTTGTGTGTGTGTGTGTGTGTGTGTGTGTGTGTGTGTGTGGTGTGTGTGTGTGTGTGTGTGTGTGTGTGTGTGGTGTGTGTGTGTGGTGTGTGTGTGTGTGTGTGTGTGTGTGTGTGTGTGTGTAGGTTGTTTTCCACAGTGAAGCAGCCTGACCTGGCCATCACCATGTACAAGAAGAACCGGATGTTTGACGATGTGATCCGCCTCGTGGCCAAACATCACCCCGACCTGCTGACAGAGACTCACCTGCACCTCGCCAAGGTACTTTATGTCAGCGGCCATTTCTATAAACCACACAATCGAGCCGGGTCACCTATACTTTTTCATGTCTCCTCTACATGTGTCCCCTCTTCATGTCTCTTCTACATCAACATGTGTCCCCTCTTCTCCATGTCTCTTCTACATCAACATGTGTCCCCTCTTCTCCATATCTGTTCTACATCAACATGTGTCCCCTCTTCTTCATATCTGTTCTACATCAACATGTGTCCCCTCGTCTCCATGTCTCTTCTACATCAACATGTGTCCCCTCTTCTCCATGTCTCTTCTACATCAACATGTGTCCCCTCTTCTCCATGTCTCTTCTACATCAACATGTGTCCCCTCTTCTTCATGTCTCTTCTACATCAACATGTGTCCCCTCTTCTTCATGTCTCTTCTCCATCAACATGTGTCCCCTCTTCTCCATGTCTCTTCTACATCAACATGTGTCCCCTCTTCTCCATGTCTCTTCTACATCAACATGTGTCCCCTCTTCTTCATGTCTCTTCTACATCAACATGTGTCCCCTCTTCTCCATGTCTCTTCTACATCAACATGTGTCCCCTCTTCTTCATGTCTCTTCTACATCAACATGTGTCCCCTCTGTGGAAAGAGACTCTGAAAGTTTCAGGAACAAAGATTCTCTCTCTTTTTGATCCATTTCTATAAAAACCTGTCTGAAAATGAGCTGATCAGATTGTGGCCACTTTGTGATGTCATACGATGTGTTGTCTTGTGTAGCATTAGCCAATCAGCAACAAGGTAACCCCCCCCCCTTATCACCTGAATCTCCTCTAGAGCTCCATTGAGTTCTTTGTAACCAAATGTCTCTCAGAGGGGCGTGGGGAGGGGCTCCTTATTTTCATCTGAAGTAACAGACAGAGAATCAGCACTTTGGAAACCGGGCTGAAACAGAGGGGATTATGGGTAATGCTGCAATGATCTGTTTGGTGTTTCAGCCAATCAGAGACAGGTTCTGTGTATATCTGAGAGCTATAATATACTGATGAAGAACAGTATCATAGGGGACCTTTAACAAATGTTTTCTTTGCTGCTTTTAACACCTCAAGCTATCTAGTCTCATACCATTGGAGCAGGCAGTCAGTCTATGGCCCACATCTCTGACATTAGGGAACTCACACAACGTTCACTTCTCTCTCTGTCCATCTCCTGCCTCTCTTCTGCTCTACTATGCATTAAAGGCAACACAAATAAACAAATCTAATAATCTATCTTGTCAAAGTCATGCCTGCTTTGTGACCGTCCCTTGTTTTCATGGATGTATCTTAGTAGTTAAACGGCTCTAAAGGACTACGTTGTGATTGGTCGACTAAAGGATATCACTGATTATCATGGGCGGAGATTTAGAGCTCAGGCTGATAATTAAAAGAAAAAGTGAAATGCAAAAGCACTTTTTATAAATGAAAGGCTTATTTGCATATTACAATTACATCTAATAATTTCCCTTGTTAACTTTTTTGCAAGAGAGGCAAAGAATGATTGTCTAAAGGTCATCGTCACATGGTTCAGTGTAACGTGTGTGTTTGGTGTAATCATCGGCTGCTCAGCGTCTCCATCAGAAAGATTCAGACGGCGATGAATAATGTGTCCTGTCTGTCCTGCTCCACTTCTGGCACTCTTACGGTTTAATCCCACTTTATTTTTACCGCTCTCTGTTTCTTATGTAACAGCCGACGAATGCGTGTGTTCACAGTTTTGTGGTCGTCTCATTATCCTGTGAGAATTGCCCCGCAGTGCTCTAAACTCCAGTCATAATTAGAAATGTCCCGAAATAAGAGTTCTGCCCTGAATTCAGAAGGAGAACACCAAGAATAAATAAATAAGTGTCTTTTTAGCACACATTCACGTCTTTTTGTGCAGTGTTGGAGGAAGTACTGACATTTAGAAATAAAATGGCAATACAACAATGTGTATATTGCTTAAAGGGGACCTATCGTGCAAAATGCACTTTGTGATGTCTTCTCTACATCAACATGTGTCCCCGGTGTGTCGAGGAACTCACGCAGCGTCAGAAAATAAAACCCTCTCTTTTCCTCCGTACCCAAATCTCTAAAAACGGGGAACAACGGAGCTGATCCAGATTTGCTGTCGATATGACGTAACATCTGAAATGTGGACCCACGGGCCAATCAGAAACGTTGCTATCAGAAACAATGCCCAGCTGTTTTGGACGTAATATGGTCGGTGTTTACATTAGCATCGCTAACACTCGGAGCTAACCTGTGCTGGAGAGCATGTGTGTGAAGAAGCAGGAAGTAGAAAGGAACTCACCTTGTGGTGTAACCGGCAAGAGAGAAAGCCTTTGAGCTCCAGACTGTTTCAGAGCCTTGATAATCCATGATATGGCGTTTCATCACGGCAGCATTTACTTTAGACGGTAGCTGCCGGGTCCCGCATAAGCTCCGCCCCCTCTTTTTATTTTGTATCAATTTCTTTTTTTTTCATCAATCTTCTTTTTTTTAAAAGGCTTTACTGTATACCCAAAATCAGCACTTTTGAAACAGGAAGTGAAATAGAGGGATATGAGGCATGTTTATAATAATATCCAAATGCTAATCAGTGCTTGTATGCATCTATTATTGTTATGACCTGGCATCACAATTATAATCAGTTGTCTTTATATAGAATCGATCCGGCTGTTTTACTGTACATCATATCTATGCTTTATGGATGTGTTCTGCAGGAGATGGAGGCAGAGTCCAGGTTCTCCGAGGCAGAGTATCACTTCATGGCGGGTGAAGAGTGGAAAGCTGCTGTCCACATGTACCGAGTCAACGATATGTGGGAGGAAGCTTACAGGGTACGGATACACTCACAGCTGTTATGTTATCTTTCTAGCTGTACATCCCTTTATCTTTCCAGAGCTATGTGTGTTCCAGTTACTCCTGTCACTTTTTAATACCGGTAAATAAAACAATATACTCAAAGTATATATATATATATATATAAGGTAGGATGAACTACAGTATATCACATAAAATGCATAATAATTTTAATTGAGACTTTTTTTTAACCTGGGCAAACGAAAACAATATTTCTTTTGATATTGCTGTAATAACTTTAATTTATATAGCGCCTTTCATAGATCCAGGGAGGCGTGCTACTTTGTGCTTCTACTCAAATACATTTGAAATGCCAATATTATACTATTTGTTTCACTACATTTAACTGAGAGTTGTTGTTACTAGTTATGAGTTAAAATATAGAATGTTATTTCCCCTGCCAAATATATTTAGCTTATTTTTATGAAGATGTATTCCTGTGTGGCGCTGTTAACACTTACATTTAAGTCACCCTGTCTAGCACAGTGTAATAAGGGCTTTATAACAGCACTATAATTGAACGTATTGACATAATTAAATTAGTGTGGCCACCCATGTGCTGTATAAACAATCAATGAATGATAACAAAGTAAAATGCCTTTCAAAAATGTGCATTGTTGACAAAAACTGTGTATTATTGACCGTTTAAAATATTCGATACCACTTTTCAATAAGACTACCCTAATAAAGGGTTCACGAATAGTTTGTTCATCATTTATTAATTAGGTTGTGAACACTTTATAAATCATTAATAAGCTTTTATAAGACATGAGATAAACAGGGCAACTGTGACCGGTTGCTTGCCAAATAGTGAGCCCACGTTTATCTGTACTGCTAAGCCTTATGTTGGCTACCTAGCTTACTTCGTCTCCTTCATCAGCCAGCATCCTTGGTATCTGTTGTTCACTGAGTTGATTCTCGCTGAGTAGCCAATATAAGGGTTAGTCGTCTTGCCAATAAGTGTCTTTTAGCACACATTCACGTCTTATTTTGCAACCTGATACAGTAGTGGAAGAAGTTTTTACATAAATACAAATACCACTGCTGAAAGTAAAAGTCCTGTATTCAAATGTTACTCAAGTATGAGCATTTAAATATACTTAAAAGTAAAAGTACTCATTATGCAAAAAAAGTTCATTTCAGAATAATGTATATTATTAAAACATAATTACTGATTCATTAATGTAACATTGTTTATTATATACAACATATATATAAATGTGAGGCTGTGTTGATGTATGAAAACTATGTTAGAACTGGTTTATAAATGGTTCTTACTGATTAATAAAGTGTTTACAACCTAATTCATAACCTAATTATAAACCCTTTTTGAATCCTTTGTAAGGGTAGCCTTATTGTAAAGTGGCACCGACTCTTCTTATAGCTGCACATGACTACAATGTGTTTTATAAACCATTTAATAAGGGTTAATTTGATGCTCATAAATGCAAAAAGGAGTACTTAAAGTGTAATGAAATGAGGCTTTATGGGCACAGCTTTATTACGTGTGTTTCCCTGTGGATTCTGTTTACTGCTTGGGAGCACAGTGGAACTTTACAGCTTCTATAAAATGAGTTTTGTCTCTGGGTTTATCTGTGGTGAGAGGGTTAGGGAGCCACACTGCGGCAGGACTCCTATTGTGATATATAGACATTTATTTATTAGGATAAACCCCTTGAGATGCACCATCTTGTTTTCAAGGGGGTCCCGACAAAAGCAACGTCTTACACCATGAACAAAATAACAGAAAGCAAAGCATGACAAACCACGACAACCTATCATGCAAAATACACTTTGTCATGTCTGTTATACATCAGTATGTGTCCCCGGTGTGTCGGGGAACTCACACAGCGTCAGAAAATAAAACCCTCTCTCTTTTCCTCCGTACCCAAATCTCGAAAAACGGGGAACAACAGAGCTGATCCAGATTTGCGTCCGATATGACGTAATATCTGAAATGTGGACCCACGGCCCAATCAGAAACGTTGCTATCAGAAACACTGCCCGACTGTTTTGGACGTAATATGGTGCATGTTTACATTAATTCAATTCAAGTTTATTTATATAGCCCAAAATCACAAATCCTATTTGTCTCAGAGGGCTTCACAAGTCAACAAACACAATTGGCAATGTAAAACAATGTAAAAACAACAAACATATCTTATAAGATCAATGTGAAAATACCAATTTAAAAAGAAACATGACACAAATACAGTTCGAGTACAATAAATAAAATTCCATAAAACGAATGGTCCATGAGGATGTATAAAAGGGGGTTTAAAACTGTACGGTGTCTTAACTGTACACCGTACTAAAAAGGAAAGTCTTTAACCTACTCTTAAATGTGTGGACACTGTCTGCCTCCCTAATCGTCACTGGAAGTCGATTGCCGAGGAACGGGGCTTGGTAGCCGAAAGCTCTCGCACCTGACCTTTTTTTGTGGACTCTGGGAACCACCAACAGACCTGCACTCTGGGATCTTAATGCCCGAGAGGGGCAATAGGAGATTAAAAGATCCCGTAGGTAGGATGGTCCCTGACCATTTAGCGCTTTGTATGTGAGTAAAAGTATTTAAAAATCAATCCTGGACTTAACTGGTAGCCAGTGCAATGCTGCTAAAACAGGAGTGATGTGGTCCATCTTCTTTGTTCCTGTTAAAACCCGTGCTGCAGCATTTTGTATGAATTGAAGGGTCTTTAATGATGAGTTTGGACAGCCTGATAAAAGGGAATTGCAATAATCCAGCCTGGAGGTGATAAAAGCATCGATTAGTGTTTCTGCATTGTTGTAATTTAGGATGTGCCTGATTTTTGCAATATTCCGTAGATGGAAGTAGGCAGTCCTTGAAATTTGCTTTACTTTATATGGAATTTAAAAGACAAATCCTCGTCAAAAAATAACACCAAGATTTTTTACCGTGGTGCTGGAGGTCATGATAATACAATTAGAATAAATTATATTGTTGGACAGTTCGTTCCGAAGGTGCTGGCGGCCTAGTATAATGACTTCTGTTTTGTCGGAGTTTAATAATAGAAAGTTGCTGGTCATCCATGTCTTTATGTCTGTGAGACATTCTTGCAGTTTAACTAATGGAAATTGTATATCTGGTTTAATTGATTGAAAATCGATGGAGGTATTCCTTATGATATTGCCCAATGGTAGCATATGATGAATATGATGGGTCCAAGTACAGACCCCTGCGGTACTCCATGACTGAATGTAGTTTGTAATGAGGATTCATCGTTGACAGATACAAACTGAGATCGTTTTGATAGATAAGACCTGAACCAGCTTAGTGCAGTTCCCCTTATACCTATCAAAACCTCTAATCTTTGGAGTAGTATGTTATGGTCAATCAAAGGCAGCACTCAGATCTAACAGAACCAGGATAGAGGCAAGTCCATTTTCAGATGCGCAAAGCAGGTCATGTTTGACTTTAACCAGTGCTGTCTCTGTGTGATGATGTTTCTAAAACCTGACTGGAATTTCTCAAATAAACAATTTGTATTTAAAAATGCACACAATTGTGAGGCCACTGCTTTCTCGAGGATTTTTGTGAGGAAGGGAATGTTTGATATTGGCCTGTAGTTGGCCATAACCTCAGGATCAAGGTTTTTTTTTATATAATAGGTTTAATTACAGCTACTTTAAATGACTGTGGAACATAGCCTGACAGTAAACATATATTCATCATATTTAATACAGGTGTATTAATTAGGGGTGCAATTTCCTTGAACAGCTTAGATGGAACAGGCTCTAAGATACAGGTAGATGCTTTAGAGCAGGGGTGACCAACCAGTCAGAGGTTAAGAGCCACATGTTGTGTATGTTGCTGCAAAGAGCCACATCAAACACAGAGTCACTGATACCGCTTGTTTCAGTTTTTTGTTTTCTGGAGACAAGATTTCAACCACGTCACTGAGGCATTTTTGAACAAACTCCCCTTCATTATACGGCTTTTTAGCTCGTGCTATGTTCCAAGCAACTTGATAAGATGTAAGCGTTACGGTCTCAGAGTGCTTCGTTATTTTTTTGAAAAACTGTGTCTGCTTTTCTGCCTGACTATTCAAGGTGTTTATCTTCTGCTTGCGAAGTTCCGTACCGCTATCGCTAACACTCAGAGCTAACCTGTACTGGAGAGCATGTGTGTGAAGAAGCAGGAAGTAGAAAGAAACTCACCTTGTGGTATAACCGGCAAGAGAGAAAGCCTTTGAGCTCCAGACTGTTTCAGAGAGGATCCTGGATAATCCATGATATGGCGTTTCATCACGGCAGCATTTAGTTTAGACGGTAGCTGCCGGGTCCCGCATAAGCCCCGCCCCCTCCTTTTTTATTAATCAAATTTGTATTTTTTTAAAGCTTTATACACAAATCAGCACTTTTGAAACAGGAAGTGAAATAGAGGGATATGAGGCATGGCATCTGTTTGGTATTTCGAGAAAAACACTAGACATGTTTTTTATATATTTTATATATCTGAGACCCATGCTATTGCCTACAAATAGCATGATAGCTGACCTTTAAGTAAAATTCATGAAGTAATACATAATAATAATAATAATAATAATAATAATAATAATAATAATAATAATAATAATAATAATAATAATAATAATAATAATAATATATAAAATAATAAATATATTTTCCGGTGCTCAAAGTCGCTTTACAGGGTTAGCTAAAAATGACAACAAATAAATATAGTATTAGTCACATTAAAATCGAGCAATAAAACAACAATCACACATTAAAAGCCAGTTTGAAGAGGGGAGTTTTTGTACGTTTTTTGAAGGTGGTGAGGTCAGATCATCACATCAATCACATCACATCAATCATTACAATCATTACAATTTGATATATATATATTTACAGATGTATTTTCTCATGTGTGTGTCAGGTGGCAAAGAGCCACGGGGGTCCTGCAGCCCAGAAGCAGGTGGCCTACCTGTGGGCCCGCAGCCTCGGGGGGGAGGCGGCCGTCAAACTGCTCAACAAGTTCAACCTGCTGGAGTACGCCATCGAGTTCGCTGCCAATAACTTGTGAGCTGCAACACGTTCACACGACACACACTGTGATTTATCTTCATATACTCACATCCTGAATGTATGAATAGAATAGAATATATATTTATTACAACAACATTTATTTGGCAACTCTCACTGCAGAAGAGTGAATGGAAGCCCATTACAGCCAATTTGATGTAAAGAAATATATATCTTAAAATAATGCCTTAATCTTTCAAAAATAATAACTTCAAAAAAATAAAATAATGGCTCAATATATCAAAATGATGACTTAACATGACACAATAGTGAGTAAGTATTGCAACATAAGGAGTAAGCTTTGCTACATAATGACAAAAATGACTTTTGAGGAAGCATTTTGAGATTTTAGGTCATTTTTTAAGTAACTTTTAAAAGAAAATGTCTCATTATATTGACTTATAGGATCTTTTTTTGTAACATTATGTTTTGATAATCGATACTGCTGTGAATTTTCTAAGATGAACACAGTACTGTATATCAAGAAGGCAATGCATCCGATATCTGAAGCAGAACATGTTCTTTTCACCTGCTGGCTTTAATAAGCCCAAAATCTGACTAGATATCTTGCTCTTTATTTTCTCCCCAGCTCATTTGACTTTGCCTTTGATTTGGCTCGTGCTTCATGTAAGGAGAAGATTCCTGAGATCCACCTCAAACATGCCTTATACCTGGAGGATGAGGTAAATCTGTCCCGCCCTGCTGCACACAAACATGCTGTCGGTGAAGGGAGTAGTGCTGATTCTGACGTTCTGTAACCATTTCCTCTTCCAGGGCAAGTTTGCTGAGGCCGAGTTCGAGTTCATCAAAGCCGGAAAACCCAAAGAAGCCGTGTTCATGTGAGTGCGTTAAACCCAGTGTTACACCAGGAGATTTTAGAATTAGCAGTATGTTTATATGCATATGTAATGGAACCAAGTAAATTATCCAAATGCTAGTGAGTATCGTGATCTGTCGTGATATCTTAAAGGACTACATGCCAGTGGAAGAACGAGCTACTTAGCACTTTTATTATGACTGTAACTTTAAGATGCAACATTGTTTGTGTAATTTGTGTGAAAGTTATGTTTCGCTGCGTATGGTAAGTGGTGTTACCGGTGCAAAAGACACATTTCCATGTTATTTACATATAATTACTTGCACTATTTTAACTATTTTATCTGTTTTATTGTGTTGCACTGTTGGAGGAGCCTGTGACCTACGGTTTTCATTGGCATATCTACACTGTAGCTATGTACAAATGACAATAAAAGCCTTGAATCTATAATAAACAATAATGGAATCCGAATATGAAATTTAAATATGGTATTAAAATACAAAATCTATGTACTTTCCTTAGTACCTTTAGTAGTACTTTTAGTTATTTTATGGGATTTTACACTCAATTTCACAGGGAAATATTGTCCCTTTTCATGTTCCATTCCTACACACCGCATTTTAACTTGCTGTTGGCATGTGTTCTGCTGCAGGTATGTACACAACAAGGACTGGGCGAGTGCTCAGCGGGTGGCGGAGGGACACGATCCAGACAGCGTGTCGGAGGTTCTGGTCGGACAAGCCAAGTTCTGCTTTGAGCAGAAAGATTTCCAGAAGGCCGAAGCTTTTCTGCTCCGAGCTCAGAGACCAGAACTCGCTGTGAAATATTACAAGGTAACGGCCACAAAAAGCATAGCCTCTTTATTTAAAGAGTCCTCTCCTGCTGATGTTCAGGTGTATATCAATATGTAGTGTCTCTACTTTAAAGAGTCCTCTCCTGCTGATGTTCAGGTGTATATCAGTATATAGTGTCTCTACTTTAAAGAGTCCTCTCCTGCTGATGTTCAGGTGTATATCAGTATGTAGTGTCTCTACTTTAAAGAGTCCTCTCCTGCTGATGTTCAGGTGTATATCAGTATGTAGTGTCTCTACTTTAAAGAGTCCTCTCCTGCTGATGTTCAGGTGTATATCAGTATGTAGTGTCTCTATTTTAAAGAGTCCTCTCCTGCTGATGTTCAGGTGTATATCAGTATGTAGTGTCTCTACTTTAAAGAGTCCTCTCCTGCTGATGTTCAGGTGTATATCAGTATGTAGTGTCTCTACTTTAAAGAGTCCTCTCCTGCTGATGTTCAGGTGTATATCAGTATGTAGTGTCTCTACTTTAAAGAGTCCTCTCCTGCTGATGTTCAGGTGTATATCAGTATGTAGTGTCTCTACTTTAAAGAGTCCTCTCCTGCTGATGTTCAGGTGTATATCAGTATGTAGTGTCTCTACTTTAAAGAGTCCTCTCCTGCTGATGTTCAGGTGTATATCAGTATGTAGTGTCTCTACTTTAAAGAGTCCTCTCCTGCTGATGTTCAGGTGTATATCAGTATGTAGTGTCTCTACTTTAAAGAGTCCTCTCCTGCTGATGTTCAGGTGTATATCAGTATGTAATGTCTCTACTTTAAAGAGTCCTCTCCAGCTGATGTTCAGGTGTATCTCAGTATGTAGTGTCTCTACTTTAAAGAGTCCTCTGCTGCTGATGTTCAGGTGTATATCAGTATGTAGTGTCTCTACTTATTTGTACCGTACCTTTGCAGTTGTAACTCCGTGAATGTCCCCAGTGCAGGGCGGATATATGATTTCTGATGTGTGTTTTTCAGGACGCAGACATGTGGAGTGACGCCATGCGTATCTGTAAGGAATATATCCCCAACAAACTCTCCCTGCTGCAAGAAGAGTACGAGAGTGAGACCTCCAAGAAGGGAATCGGGTGAGATTAATATAAGAAACTACTGTTTTCGCCACATAAAACGGTTATATCGATTAGTTAAAATAGCAGATGCCAAATTCCTCGTGAACTTGTTTCATTATTATGGATCAGAGTGTTGGAGTTTGTACTTGTTATGTTATTAAGAAAGCGCTTCAAAGCCAGAGGGAAACCACCGAAGCCTCTGAACGTTTCACCGGCTGTTCACGCTGCGGTATCGTCTATTCACAAAGAGGCGGTTTGGGGCTTTATTAATACACAGCTCATGCATTATCCCACATTAAAGTACCAACAAGGAATAGCTCGTTAGCCGGCAGCACGCAGCTCAACTCCCTCTTTAATGACTTGTGGGAGAAAAACATCAAACGTTACCAACGGAAACGGGCGAGGAAGTGAGGGCTACACCGAATTAGTTTACAGCCCTGTGGAAGGATTCATATTTCCTACAGGCATCGGAAAACCATCGTCGAGGTGTTTCACGCCTTTGTACGTAGATGTAATGAAAATAAGGCATCGAAGAAGGTCAGGGCCGGTTTCTGTGAGTCATGTGATGATGATGATGATGATGATGATGATGATGATGATGATGATGATGATGATGATGATGATGGTGATGATGATGATGATTTGAAGATGTGTGAAGTGATTCAGAAATAGAAAACAATGTGTTTTGTTCCACATTCATTTCAAACCAATTGGAGCGAAGATGAATGCGTTCAACCCTTTCAAAAGACTTGTGTTAAATTCAGAATGTTTTCATCATAGCTACAAACTAACCTGTTACATTGAGACTTGACAATAACTGAAGTTACGTAATAGAGGGATTAATAGAGAGATATTAGATGTCGTGGCACGCTTTGTCACAGCCATTATTCTCATCTGTTTAACATTAAAATAATACTGCCACTTAAATGCAGTTTCATTTAGATTTTTTTAATGTTTTTTTATCATCGACTTATATTTTCTTACTCTTATGCAAGCTGCTTTGTCGTCTTGGAATGACAACATTCAAAATATTGAACATTAATTGCCACTTATACTGATAATAAACAGTATATTGCTATATTTTAAAAAGGTCCCATGACACGGCCATTTCTACTGATCATAATTCCATCGTTGAGGTCGACTAGAATAGATTTAAATTGTTCAAACTCACATTGGTTTCTCACAGCATCTCTGTACAGCATGTGTATTCACTCTCTGTCCTACACGGCTTGTTGGAGCTCCTGCCTGACATGGGACCTTTAATGTTTTGTTTTATTTGAATGTATGCACCACAACACCAAGTCAAATTCCTCGTATGTGTTAACCTGCCTGGCAATAAACCTGAATCTGATCCATCAACAAACTGAAACAAGACAAGGAGCAGCAACTGAGACGCCATCTTGATGAATAACCTTCAAAGGAACTGTATTTGTTCATGTGTTATTAAATGTGTGTATTTTGGGTGTTTCCAGGGGTGTGGAGGGTCTGCTGGAGCAGGCCAAGGAGTGGGAGCAGTCGGGGGAACACGCCCGGGCCGTGGAGAGCTATCTGAAGGTGAAGGACGACTCCAACACCGCCCTGATGGAGAAGTGCTGGATGAAGGTAAAAGATAGTATTCTTAATGACCAGGCGGAGGATTCATTACTTTATAATTGACTAATCACTTAATAATGTCCTCATCTCAGAGAGTGGATCTTACCTGAGGTGTCTTAGTGCATTTTGAGTGATTGTCAGATGATTTACACGACAAAAAAGCAAGAATAAAATGGTTTTCGCGACACACATTTGATCAACCATCTGGTTCCTAGGAAGCATCAAGATTCAAGGGTTTTATTATCACATGCACAATAGCTGCAGTGTAGTTATGGCAATGAAAATATTAGGTCCCGAGCTCCTCCAGCAGTGCAACATATTATATATAGGACATTATATAGGACATCTTCTTTCTTCAGTGTCAAAGAATAATTCTTCCTTACTCCTAAGATATTTAACATTTACGATCAGCCCTGCTCCTTACCTTCCGTAAGGAATGTGATAATGCAGTCGTATGTTGATACTATAATTTGTATGGCTTGACGTAGCGGACATAGGGGGTTTTACGCTAAGCTCCACAGATGAGAGCGACATCTCCTGTGTCTCCAGATGTTAACGCCCCATCTCCACAAATATGTTGTTCGAGAGATAGGCTGATCAGAGTTGACATGACAACCCACCCGTGCAGTCTGAACCTTTTGCTGCTGTGACTTGTGATATGAATTCTCCGGCCGTTGACTTGTAATAAACTATCATTGTTTGACATCAAAGCTCCAACTCTCCTCGTGTCTCTCTGAGTCCTGACTCTCCATCGCTGCAGAAGTTTCCCTTACACACATGAGACAAAAAAACAGCAACAACAACAACAACAAATGTGTGCAAATGAAACAGAGTACGACACATTTCAATAAAATAGTGCAGTTGATGTTGCTAGACCCGTCTACAAGTAGTGCCGATTAAGTTAACTATATATATGTCTGAAAATAAATAAATACAACAAGCTAAATGATGCAGAGAATGTTGAAAGTGACCAAGTAAATGCAGGTCACTTTCAACATCAGAATTACTAGTCTTTTTTAATTAGTAGACGGCGATCAAATTGTAGGTTGAAATGAAAATGTACGTTTGCAAAATGTCGCCACCTTTTGTATAGAGAGGCGAAGTCCCTCCATTTCCGGGGGACCTCCATGTCAAGTCAACGGAGAGAGAAAGATTATCTTTTGATCCCGTTTGAATTGTGCCACAAATTACACACATGATGTTTGTCAATTTAAAAGATAATTTTGCAAGTTGAATAAATTAAAATGTGTCGTAAAACTGAAGTAACACTTTTTTTGTGTGAAACCGCTCAATGAACTCCATCTCCCGTCTCGCTCCACACACCCAGACCGCCGTCACGTTGAAACATTTCACTTCTTTCTCTCAGAACGAGGCGGAAAGTATTAAAAGAGGTGAAAATCACTCCAAGTCTGGGCGCGTTGAGAGCTGTGCACACACAAGGGGAGTTAGTCGGGTCCTGAGAGCCAGCATGCGGGACCGGGACTCTGGGATTTGTAGTCTTTCTAGTTGCGTATTTTTCATAGTCTTATATTTCAACAGTTTTACGACAAACTGACTTTTTTGACATGGAAATAATTATTTAAGATTGACAAACATCATGTGTGTAATTCGTGGCCCAATTCAAACGGGATCGAAAGATAATCTTTCTCTCCCCATTGACTTCAATACAGACTTTTTCAGAAATAAGGTCCCATGGGTCGGAAGAAGATGGGTGAGACTTCGCCTCTCTATTGATGGTTCCTATGACAACTTAAGTAGCTTGGAAAAGAGCGATATGGGGAACTACATTTAATTGGATTTACTGTTTATCAGACGACAAATGAGACAATAATTAGCGTTAGCGGCTGTCACATTTAACATTTTGTATCATTTAGAAAAGCCAAGTCTTTCTCTCTGTCTTGTTCATGTATTATTATGACATGAGTGTTGCTGTGTACAATTAAATGTACAATACCCAAGCTCCTCCCCCTTAAGAGAGATAGCAGCAATACCCAAGCTCCTCCTCTTTAAGAGAGATAGCAGCAATACCCAAGCTCCTCCTCTTTAAGAGAGATAGCTGCAATACCCAAGCTCCTCCCCCTTAAGAGAGATAGCAGCAATACCCAAGCTCCTCCTCTTTAAGAGAGATAGCTGCAATACCCAAGCTCCTCCCCCTTAAGAGAGATAGCTGCAATACCCAAGCTCCTCCCCCTTAAGAGAGATAGCAGCAATACCCAAGCTCCTCCTCCTTAAGAGAGATAGGAGCAATACCCAAGCTCCTCCCCCTTAAGAGAGATAGCAGCAATACCCAAGCTCCTCCCCCTTAAGAGAGATAGCAGCAATACCCAAGCTCCTCCCCCATAAGAGAGACAGCAGCAATACTCAAGCTCCTCCTCCTCCTTAAGAGAGATAGCAGCAATACCCAAGCTCCTCCCCCTTAAGAGAGATAGCAGCAATACCCAAGCTGCTCCTCCCCCTTAAGAGAGATAGCAGCAATACCCAAGCTCCTCCCCCTTAAGAGAGATAGCAGCAATACCCAAGCTCCTCCCCCTTAAGAGAGACAGCAGCAATACCCAAGCTCCTCCCCCTTAAGAGAGATAGCAGCAATACCCAAGCTCCTCCCCCTTAAGAGAGATAGCAGCAATACCCAAGCTCCTCCCCCATATGAGAGATAGCAGCAATACCCAAGCTCCTCCTCCTTAAGAGAGATAGGAGCAATACCCAAGCTCCTCCCCCTTAAGAGAGATAGCAGCAATACCCAAGCTCCTCCCCCTTAAGAGAGATAGCAGCAATACCCAAGCTCCTCCCCCTTAAGAGAGATAGCAGCAATACCCAAGCACCTCCCCCTTAAGAGAGACAGCAGCAATACCCAAGCTCCTCCTCCCCCTTAAGAGAGATAGCAGCAATACCCAAGCTCCTCCCCCTTAAGAGAGATAGCAGCAATACCCAAGCTCCTCCTCTTTAAGAGAGATAGCAGCAATACCCAAGCTCCTCCTCCTT
>CM070490.1:6411719-6514904 GCA_036324585.1 Champsocephalus esox
ATCTTTAAATCCTCAGACCTCTCATAATCATAACCTCCGCAGCGCATCAATCTGCTGCTGGGCGCGTCACATTCAAAATGGCTGAGGTGAAGGCGGGGCTCGGAGGATACAGCCTTTTCAATAACACTTCCTCAAGAGCGAAATCCAGCGTCTGGGAGGCTGTTGGTGTCATGGAGAAAAGAACCAACATCCCACGCTTTTTGAGCCTAACTGCGTGTTAATAATTGCACGTTTTCACCGCTCATATAGGATATGCGGGTTCGGGCCGGTTTGCGGATCTTGTGCCGACGGGTCGAGGCGGGAGCGGGTCTTGAAAATCAGACCCGTGCAGGATGTACATAGCTACAGTTTAAATCTGAGGTCACAGGCTCCTCTTACAGAGCCACACAATACACCACATAATAGTGCAAGTAAATAAAGTAGAATAGAATAGAAATAGTGCAGAATGGTCGATATACAAGTAATTGGAATATTGATATATATAAGTTGCAAGCAGGTGAATGTTCTGGATGTCGTTGTTCCCCTATAAAGTGTGTTGAAAGCCAGATTCGAGCAACAACAACATCCGCCATGTTTAGTTTTCCGTATTTGTATTTAATGAAACAAGCATCGATCTTTTACTCCCAGAACTTCAACATCTACAAGCGGCTGTTCCTGGATCTGATCAACCTCCCCGACACAGACGGCCCCGAGTCTTACCGGATGTGGGCCGACCTCCGCAACTTCCTGCTGCAGCTGGTAAATCACAGGGGGTCCATTTTACAGCTGACACAAACACCTTAAGTTCAAAGGTCACCTACTGTGCAAAATCTCCTTCTCCATGTCTCTTCTACATCAACATGTGTCCCCTCTTCTTCATGTCTCTTCTACATCAACGTGTGTCCCCTCTTCTTCATGTCTCTTCGACATCAACATGTGTCCCCTCTTCTTCATGTCTCTTCTACATCAACATGTGTCCCCTCTTCTTCATGTCTCTTCTACATCAACATGTGTCCCCTCTTCTTCATGTCTCTTCTACATCAACATGTGTCCCCTCTTCTTTATGTCTCTTCTACATCAACATGTGTCCCCTCTTCTTCATGTCTCTTCTACATCAACATGTGTCCCCTCTTCTTTATGTCTCTTCTACATCAACATGTGTCCCCTCTTCTTCATGTCTCTTCTACATCAACATGTGTCCCCTCTTCTCCATGTCTCTTCTACATCAACATGTGTCCCATCTTCTTCATGTCTCTTCTACATCAACATGTGTCCCCTCTTCTTCATGTCTCTTCTACATCAACATGTGTCCCCTCTTCTTCATGTCTCTTCTACATCAACATGTGTCCCCTCTTCTTCATGTCTCTTCTACATCACCATGTGTCTCCTCTTCTCCATGTCTCTTCTACATCAACATGTGTCCCCTCTTCTCCATGTCTCTTCTACATCAACATGTGTCCCCTCTTCTTCATGTCTCTTCTACATCAACATGTGTCCCCTCTTCTTCATGTCTCTTCTACATCAACATGTGTCCCCTCTTCTTCATGTCTCTTCTACATCAACATGTGTCCCCTCTTCTCCATGTCTCTTCTACATCAACATGTGTCCCCTCTTCTTCATGTCTCTTCTACATCAACATGTGTCCCCTCTTCTTCATGTCTCTTCTACATCAACATGTGTCCCCTCTTCTCCATGTCTCTTCTACATCAACATGTGTCCCCTCTCCATGTCTCTTCTACATCAACATGTGTCCCCTCTTCTCCATGTCTCTTCTACATCAACATGTGTCCCCTCTCTCATGTCTCTTCTACATCAACATGTGTCCCCTCTTCTTCATGTCTCTTCTACATCAACATGTGTCCCCTCTGTGGGAAAGAGACTCTGAAAGTTTCAGGAACAAAGATTTTCTCTATTTTTGATCCATTTCTATAAAAACCTGTCTGGAAATGAGCTGATCAGATTGTGGCCACTTTATGATGTCATAACGATGTGTTGTCTTGTGTAACCATTAGCTAATCAGCACCAAGGTAAACCCCTTATCATCTGAATCTCCTCTAGAGCACCATTGAGTTCTTTGTAACCAATGTCTCTCAGAGGGGCGTGGGGAGGGGCTCCTTGCTTTCATCTAAAGTAACAGACAGAGAATCAGCACTTTGGAAACAGGGCTGAAACAGAGGGGATTATGGGTAATGCTGCCATGATCTGTTTGGTGTTTCAGCCAATCAGAGACAGGCTCTGGATATATCTGAGACCTGTGATATACTGATGCAAACAGTATAATAGGGACCTTTAACTGTATATGCTATGTGTGTGTGTGTGTGTTTTCAGTGTGAGAACCTGTCCAGGTCTGCTGAGGCTAACTCTCCGGCTCATGAGGACTTTGAGCAGATGCTTCTGATCGCTCACTACTACGCCACACGGTCTGCAACCAGAGGAGTCGCTCAGCTGGTACAATGCACTCTCTAGGATCACCTGCATCCAACCTTAGACAACACTCAAGACATAACAAGCTAAACAACATGGAGACACACACACACTGCTGATTGAGGAAACGATTATATTGTTGTACAACAGTATAAGAACCAGAATACTTGCGTCAAGTCCGCCAAGAGTACATGTGTCCGTCTGAAGAATAACAGAATCTCACAGGTTTTATACACGTCTTTTTAGTTTACACAGCACTATAGAAAGTACAGGTGTTTGTGTTCAACATGTAAGAAGTAGAAAGTACAGGTGTTTGAGTTCAACATGTAAGAAGTAGAAAGTACAGGTGTTTGTGTTCAACATGTACGAAGTAGAAAGTACAGGTATTTGAGTTCAACATGTAAGAAGTAGAAAGTACAGGTGTTTGTGTTCAACATGTACGAAGTAGAAAGTACAGGTATTTGAGTTCAACATGTACGAAGTAGAAAGTACAGGTATTTGAGTTCAACATGTAAGAAGTAGAAAGTACAGGTATTTGTGTTCAACATGTGAGAAGTAGAAAGTACAGGTATTTGAGTTCAACATGTGAGAAGTAGAAAGTACAGGTATTTGAGTTCAACATGTAAGAAGTAGAAAGTACAGGTATTTGTGTTCAACATGTGAGAAGTAGAAAGTACAGGTATTTGAGTTCAACATGTAAGAAGTAGAAAGTACAGGTATTTGAGTTCAACATGTAAGAAGTAGAAAGTACAGGTATTTGAGTTCAACATGTAAGAAGTAGAAAGTACAGGTATTTGAGTTCAACATGTGAGAAGTAGAAAGTACAGGTATTTGTGTTCAACATGTGAGAAGTAGAAAGTACAGGTATTTGTGTTCAACATGTAAGAAGTAGAAAGTACAGGTATTTGAGTTCAACATGTGAGAAGTAGAAAGTACAGGTATTTGAGTTCAACATGTAAGAAGTAGAAAGTACAGGTATTTGTGTTCAACATGTAAGAAGTCAAAGTAAAAAGTCGTCGTGGAGTAAAGTACTGATATCTGAAAATGTACTTAAGTACAGTAACGAAGTATTTGTACTCCACTACTTCCCACCTCTGGAATGAACACATTGATGGTACAAAGGTCTCTTTCGATAAACTGATGGATGAAACTCACGAGCATGACTTACAACACGTGATCATACATGTAGATATGAAGTCTTGTTCCTCTGCTGTGTTTCAGGTGAGTCTCCCGGCCAGGCTGTCCGTTTCTCTGCTGCGTCACACCGAGCTCGTTCCTGCTGACAAAGCTTTCTACGAGGCGGGGCTGGCCTGCAGGGTGGGTTTCTGATCGGAGGGGGAGACACAGGAGCTCTTCCACTTTAAATGGAGTCTCTGTACTTTAAGTTTTATATATTTTTTTATATTTAGTTTTTTTCTAGTGTCTAAAATTGGTAAATCCATTTTTTCTATTCCTGTATATGGACAAAATGGTACAAATTCCAAGATATTCTAAAAAGTCATTAAAGATAATCCCTACATTTCATAATTTTAAATACGATTTAACAATATGGTTTTTATAAAACATGTCATTTCATTTCAGGATAGTTGTTTACTTTGTAATGGCTTTGTCCGTTTTTTTACGTATTTTTTCTTCAATGCAATTCCTTTTGATTTCAGAACTTTGAGATTTTGAGAAAAAGTCAGACTTTGAGATTTTGAGTAAAAAGTCAGGATTTTGAGAAAAGAGTCAGGATTTTTAGATTTTGAGTAAAAAGAAAGATTTAGAGAAAAAAGTTAAAAAAATAGATTTTGAGAAAAAAGGTCTGAATTTAGAGATTTAGAGAAAAAAGTCTGAGTTTGGAGATTTTTAGAACAAAGTCTGAATTTTAAGATTTAGAGAATTAAGTCAGAATTTAGAGAGAAAGTCAGAATTTTGAGATTTGGAGATAAGTCAGAATTTTGAGATTTTGAGTAAAAAATCAGGATTTTGAGAAAAAAGTCAGAATTTTTAGATTTAGAGAAAAAAGTCTGAATTTTGAGATTTTTAGAACAAAGTCTGAATTTGGAGAACATTTCAGAATGTTGTGATTAATACACGAGATATGAACCTGTGTACCGGATTAACTCGATTCGTTATATGTTTAACGTGCAGGCTGTTGGCTGGGAGAACATGGCCTTCATCTTCCTCAATCACTTCCTGGATCTGTGTGATGTGAGTAAACTATCTCTAACTAACTCAACTGTGCGATAACAAAATCTACCATGATTTCTAGATTTGAAATGTATCTGTGACTTTTACAGTGTCATCAGCATAAAGATAAACGAGACAATTATTAGAGCACGTTTGAGGTATTTAGTTATTTTAAAAGAAAGGCATGAAACAGAAACCCCTCCCAACACTTTTAGACGTTTAAACTATGAATGAGGTTTTTGTTCCTGGTTTTATTTGGTTGTTTTCTGTCTCCAGGCGTTCGACGAGGGGACACTGGATGCTCTGGACCACACCGACTTCCTGGACACCGACATTCCCTTCGAGGTTTCAGTTCCCACCAAACTCTGCGTCACCGTAAGACATCTTATCACATTCAAATAAATAAAGCCTGAGCAGGATCACAATATATAACATATAGAAAAATAGGAATAATATATAGAACAGCGTCAGGAAAGTAGAGGCATGTGAGCCCGATGCAAGTATTTAACAACTTGATATTGAGATTTTGAGAAAAAGTCATGATTTTGAGAAAAAGTCGTTATTTTGAGAAAAAGTCGTGATTTTGAGAAACTCACAATTTTGAGAGATGTCGTGAAAGTCATAATTTGAGATTTTGAGAAAAAGTCATAATTTTGAGAAAAAGTCATGATTTTGAGAAAAAGTCGTGATTTTGAGAAAGTCATAATTTTGAGAGATGTCGTGATTTTGAGATTTTGAGAAAAATGTCATATTTTGAGATTTTGAGAAAAAGTCCTAATTTTGAGAAAAAGTCATGATTTTGAGAAAGTCCTAATTTTGAGAGATGTCGTGATTTTGAGATTTTGAGAAAAAGTCATAATTTTGAGATTTTGAGAAAAAGTCCTAATTTTGAGAAAAAGTCATGATTTTGAGAAAGTCCTAATTTTGAGAGATGTCGTGATTTTGAGATTTTGAGAAAAAGTCATAATTTTGAGAAAAAGTCATAATTTTGAGAAAAAGTCATGATTTTGAGAAAAAGTCATAATTTTGAGATTTTGAGATCTCCTAAGTCCTAATTTTGAGAAAAAGTCATGATTTTGAGAAAGTCATAATTTTGAGAGATGTCGTGATTTTGAGATTTTGAGAAAAAGTCATAATTTTGAGATTTTGAGAAAAAGTCATAATTTTGAGAAAAAGTCATGATTTTGAGAAAAAGTCATGATTTTGAGATTTTGAGAAAAAGTCATGATTTTGAGATTTTGAGAAAAAGTCATGATTTTGAGATTTTGAGAAAAAGTCATGATTTTGAGAAAGTCATAATTTTGAGAGATGTCGTGATTTTGAGATTTTGAGAAAAAGTCATAATTTTGAGATTTTGAGAAAAAGTCATGATTTGAGAAAAAGTCATGATTTTGAGAAAAAGTCATAATTTTGAGATTTTGAGATCTCCTAAGTCCTAATTTTGAGAAAAAGTCATGATTTTGAGAAAGTCATAATTTTGAGAGATGTCGTGATTTTGAGATTTTGAGAAAAAGTCATAATTTTGAGATTTTGAGAAAAAGTCATATTTTGAGAAAAAGTCATGATTTTGAGAAAAAGTCATGTTTTGAGAAAAGTCTGATTTTGAGATTTTGAGAAAAAGTCATGATTTGGATTTTGAGAAAAAGTCATGATTTTGAGAAAAAGTCATGTTTTGAGATTTTGAGAAAAAGTCATGATTTTGAGAAAGTCATAATTTTGAGAGATGTCGTGATTTTGAGATTTTGAGAAAAAGTCATAATTTTGAGATTTTGAGAAAAAGTCATGATTTTGAGAAAAAGTCATGCTTTTGAGAAAAAGTCGTGATTTTGAGATTTTGAGAAAAAGTCGTGATTTTGAGATTTTGAGAAAAAGTCATGATTTTGAGATTTTGAGAAAAAGTCATGATTTTGAGAAAAAGTCGTGATTTTGAGAAAGTCCTAATTTTGAGAGATGTCGTGATTTTGAGATTTTGAGAAAAAGTCATAATTTTGAGATTTTCAGACAAAAGTCATAATTTTGAGAAAAAGTCAGTACTTTTTTGAAGGACACTGTTCAGGAACTAGTTGTACCAAATGCTCTGTGGGTCATGACTACTTCCATTCTTAAGAGGATAAATACATGGATCCTGAGATTGAAGACCAAGCCGGTGACCAGAGAGATTTTGCTAACAAAAGACTCCATTGAAACGCTTACGTGACTTTTTGTAAATGTGTGTGTGTGTGTTGCAGGAGGCCCAGCGGGAGGAGATCCGTGATTGGGTGCTGATGGTATCCATGGACAACCGTTTGGAGCAGGTTCTCCCGCGTGACGAGAGGAACTCGTACGAAGCGTCGCTGGTGGCCGCTAACACCGGCCTCCGATCTCTACCCTGTGTCCTCACCGGTAACACACACACACACACACACACACACACACACACACACACACACACACACACACACACACACACACACACACACACACACACATCCTTTCTTTTTGGTGTCTATATACGCCGGGATCCGGAGTCATGGATGATCCTGCGGTCCTGTGTCCTGGATCGCGAGCCCTGGATATTGAGTCGTGGCTGTGGTCCTGGATCATCGGTCCTGGATGGATATCCTCGTGGATTCATCTTCCTATTATACACACATGCATTTCCAAACATCTGGACTACCTATGTTGCAAATGTATTATCTCTTCAATTTACACACGGCATCTATTGCACGTCTGTCCGTCCTGGGAGAGGGATCCCTCCTCTGTTGCTCTCCCTGAGGTTTCTCCCATGGTCCCTTTAAGCTGTGGGTTTTTCCTTGTACGATGTGAGGGTCTAAGGACAGAGGGTGTCATACTGATATTCTGTACAAACTGTGAAGACCACTGAGACAGATGTAACATTTGTGATATTGGGCTATATAAATAAACATTGATTGATTGATGGTGTTCCTGCCCCCAGGTTACCCGGTGCTGAGGGATAAGATCGAGTTCTCCTCTGTGGGGAAGGCGGCCAACAAGACAGACTGGAACAACTTCCTGGTGACCACAAAGGTGAGACACACAAAGAATATCCAGTGTTGAAATGCAATTAAGTACATGTATTGTATATACTTTATATACTTATACTACCAGACTCAGGGACAGTTTCATTCCACAGACTGTTAAACACCTGCACTTTTGAAAGAACATCCATAACATTCATCTGTTTGCAACTTACACATTATTTAACTACTATAAAAAGGATAAGTAAAATCAAGCAATCTGATTGGTTCTTAGCCGTGATATAATGAGCGTATATCACAGGTAGAATTGTAGCAAGTCAGTATCCCTCCGCGTCTGAGAAAAAGCTACAACCGTTACAGCTGTTACATTACGTCCGTTACGAAACTAACTAACAAAGCTTACGATGGAAACATGTAATGTTAACTTGGACCTCCGGGGTGGCCTTCCTATGGAGCAGTGCCTATCTCCAGAAAGCAGCTAAACGACGTCATGCAGAGCTACGTGAAGAGCAGGCAGACCAACTGGAGAAGTAGCACCATTCAAAAGCTTTCTGAGGCGGGTCTTGAAAGTAGAGAAATTATGCCGTTAGTGGCCACAGGTGCGAAAGCTCTCTCCGGAGCTGCTGGAAGCCGAATCTCGGGGACCGGAGAAACTGGAGCAATATTCTCGCAGTGGCAAACCGTCAGGGCCTTCAAGGTATCCAGAGAATACCCTGGAACACTCAGATAAAACAAACAAAAAAATCAATTTAATTATATAAATAAAATGAATACATGAGAATGGTATCTGTGTTGTTGATCTGTAATAAGTGTTACGTTGATTTGTTTGTCCTTCTCGGTCCATGCACTACGCATTTCAGTGGTTTTGTGTTAGAAAAGGAAGCAGCCAATCAGATCTCGTTCTGGGATCTCTGGGTAGAACATCCTTCAACCAGGTATTCCACATCCTTGATCGAAGGCCCTGGCCGTTGCACCGAGTGAGAGCGTACGTTTGGACTGACAGTTTGATCAACCAATCAGATATTGATGTGTAGCCAATGGGCGTGTTCTTTCAGAGTTCCCCTCGGTTCCAGGGTGTTCGAGAAGGCCCGCTAGTTCACTGGCTCGAGACAGAGGACCGAGATGAACGCGACGAAGCAATTCATGCCGTTTTATTGTTTTTAACGTTGAAATGGCAACAGGTGGAGATGAAGTTGTAGCGGAAGTGTTGTGAGTACCCTTTTCAAGACGACAATTCAGTGAAAAGACGGACATTATAATGCCGGGGTGTCTACAGAAGGTCCAGTTGTTCGCCACTGTATTCTCGCCACAGCCTAGAACAGCCTCTACCTATACAAGTGACCTCGTGAGCCATGCTACTGATGCTGGACAGGTTTTCAGTGGGTGCACAATACACGGCTACATACGCATGAATGTAAATAACTAGCCGAATAATCGATCGTCTGTCTAATATGCTGCGCTTCGCGTCGGGCCGAGCCACGCCCCTCGGCTGTGATCTAATGACCACGGCCTGTCGTGAGCTGTTGCTTAAATATATCATATTCCAATGACTTGTATATCGACTCTCCTTGCACTCTTTTAATTATTGTATCTGTGTTGTTGTGTTGCGCTGTCGGAGGAGGAGCCTGTGACCTCAGATGTTCATCGTCATGTCTGCGCTGTAGCTTTGATCGCATGACAACAACAGCCTTGACCCTTGAACTTCAGTAGTTCTAGTTCAACAGTCATCGGGGACATTCTCTTTCTCTAAAGTACAGTTAAAGTACATTTTCTTGATACGTTCTTATTTTTACATAAATAACATCTTAATGCAGGATGTGTACTTCTAGTAGAGTACTTCACAGTGTGGTCCGAGTACTCTGAAGTCTCACAGTCTCACTTAAAACAGCCGAACCTCATTTCACTGAGTTTCATCATCTCTCTGAACATCAGAGATTTTATGTGAATCAGCCGAGTCGACGGATTGCAGCATCCTTATCGGCACACACACACACACACACACCACACGCACACGCACACGCACACACACACCTTCATCATTTCGTCATGCAGCAGTGAAGGTGTGTGTTGATCTGTTTTGTGATTGGTTGATTTTTTTTTGTGTTTGTCTTCCTCCGCAGACCACTCACAGTTCAGAGTGTCAGGACGTCCTCAAGTTCATCAGCCAGTGGTGTGGAGGTCTGCCGGCGTCTGGGTTCTCCTTCCAGTGACACACACACACACACACACACACACACACACACACACACACACACACACACACACACACACACACACACACACACACACACACACATACACACATACACACACACATATTCCTATTTATTCTTTTGTTACACTCTTCCATTTCTGCTGCAAGGTCTGAAATACTTCTTCCATCTTCTTCCACCAACTATATATATTTATTTATTCGACATTTCATTTATTTTGTGTATATTTGGTGGTAAATCAGCGTTATTAGAACCTCCTCTGCACTTCCAAGTGTTTTATTTGTCTGACAGTCACACTTGAAGCAATCGACTACAAAACAACAAACTGGCCATTTTACCAATCGGAGGAATACGTGTGAACTGAACGATATAGATTCCTACGCAGGACAATAAAGCAAATGTGTTGAACAGTTAGCCAGGACCTATATCCCTCCACACTTCCTGATATCCATTATTTCTCTCACAGCCCATTGGATGCGACTGAAGACATATATCCTTAAAAAAAATACACTATTTTTATATTTTTAAAAGGCTTAGCTGTTTCCTTTAACAGCCGGTCACTAGCTTTTATTTCAAGGAAGGAAATAGAGCATTTGTTAAGGGACTATTTTCTGCGGCGGATTAATCCACATTTGGGGCTTTAGTGAGTATTTTCTGCGGCAGGAAGTGTGTTGTAGTATGTCAGGAAGGAACAGCAACAGTGATGTGATTTGGGACATTAATGGAGGATATTAATGTGAGGACACTGAAACCTCCTTACAGTACATGTGTCCTCCCTTACGTTCCTCCACGCCCCTTCATCATTCCCTCATTTCTTTCCTCCCCTCTTCCTCTCATCAGAAGGACTTGTCGCTGAACTAAAGCCAAAGGTTTCTGTGAGATTTGAACAGATATTGAGAAACTATAATAAGTTAAACTGACAGAGAGAGGGACGGTTCGTTCTCTGGAAATGCCTTCAATGTGTGTTTCATATGGAATGTATTTTCTTTAATGAAGTTCAAATAAAAGATGGTTGTGTTGCTTTGTAATCCCTTTTCAATGGGTCGCCTTTATTCATTTGTGTTGTACACGTGGTGTAAGGAAACTATACTAGGATTATGTAAGAAAAATAGATAAATTAACGAACCAAGCTCCGAACCTGGGGGGACAGAGCCTTCTCCCTCGCTGCCCCCCCCCTCTGGAACTCACTCCCCCAACCCATCAGAGACTGCACCGACCCCCCCCCCACCAACACACACACCTTCAGACTGGCTTTTCATTTGTGAATTATGCTGTGTTGCCGTTTTAATATTTATTTTTTATTTCTATTCTTTATTCTATTTTATCATGTTTTATCAAACCTCTGTAAAGCGTCTTTGAAATCAAATGTATTATTATTATAAATTAGTCCCTTAAATTACACATTGCCTCCTGAAGAATTGAATCTGTGCTCTCATTTAAAACTCTTAATTTCCTTAATCTAGTTTTGTACACTTAAGTAAAAACTGCATTAAAAGGACGTACACAATAATCACACATCATTTTTTTTTACATTTTTTATTTTTTAATAACAAACAACAACAACATTACAGAGTATTTACAACAACACAGATTTTATTTTTGAGTCCGAAGACAGAAAAACGTATCGGAAAACAAGTTGATGTTCCCACTGGTTTTTGGGGAAATGCCACAAATGTTTAAAAATGTATCATAGAAACCCGAGAAGGACAGTTTTAGGACATTTTATCGACGCGTCAAAGAGTCTGTACGAATAAAAGATTCAAGCTTAGATCCCATTTGTAATATTGGAGTAAAAAAACTATTTAAAAAAGCTTGGATACACAATCTTAAAAACTACATATCTAACATTTCCAATCACTGTGGTTGTTCTGCTCTGTTTCTAGTGTACGTACATTACCCCCTCTCTCTATATTAATATTGATATACTATAATACCGCCTTCTTCCCCAGAAGGAGACTGTAAGCTTGTGTTTGCTTTCTGCATGTCTCACCTCCACTGCTGTACTTGGAATAAAAACGTACATATATTATATAAGGAGAGAGAGAGAGAGAGAGAGAGAGAGAGAGAGGAGAGAGAGAGAGAGAGAGAGAGAGAGAGAGAGAGAGAGAGAGAGAGAGAGAGAGAGAGAGAGAGAGAGAGAGAGGAGAGAGAGAGAGAGAGAGAGAGAGAGAGAGAGAGAGAGAGAGGAGAGAGAGAGAGGAGAGAGAGAGAGAGAGAGAGAGAGAGAGAGAGTGAGAGAGAGAGAGAGAGAGAGAGAGAGGAGAGAGAGAGAGAGAGAGAGAGAGAGATCATATTTCCCAGTTTGCCTTCATTCAAACTGTCACAGTTTGATCTCGTCGTTGTTGTTGTTGTTGTTTCATATATGTTGATTTTAGTTGGTCTTTCTTTTCCCAACATTACTTTGTCTAGATTTTCATTAATAATCTGACTATTTTTATCAGTATGTAAAATGTACTTGGTGAGGTCTTGCCTTGCTCATGCTGTCTTCTCTGTAGTCCATTATTACTTTGAAAGAATAAGATGCATCAGTTCGACGAACACTCGACGTCAGATATCCTTATTTCTTAAAAATATGAGTTGTTTTTTTGGTGATTTGGGATTCTGATCTGCCGAGACCGATGCAAGTGAGATGCAAGTGAGATGCAAGTGAGGAAAATCATGATGTGGAGACGAGAAGACCCTTAATTGTACAAAGTAAAGCATATTTGCATTACCAGGACGAGATGCACTGCATAAGGACGATTTAAAAACCTAAGGGGGTCATTGTATAATAACTTAACATCACAAATGAATAGTACACAAAGTTCATATTCATAAAAGTGTTAGATATCAAAATGCTAAACTGTACAATTATAATCCAACAACTGCAACAATATGCTGCTCAAAAGTAAACACAAAACTACATTTTATTTATGTTATTTTGCGTTTATTTAACCAAGTGATCAAATATTAATTAATACAACTTTTTATTGTACCATAATTATCAAAATATCCAAGACCCAAATATAACATGTATCTTTCAATGCCCACATTTTTTATTTTAAAAGCATTTAAAGAAATTGACAGTTTGGTGACTTTCGGTACCATCTAGTGGCCATTAGTGGTATTGCAACACGCTCATCCCACATACAAAAAAATCCCAGAAATCTGCCATCTTCATTATAGAAATGCATGTTCGTGATTTAGAAAAGCACTTGATATTTATGTCAGTTTTAAACTGAGGGTTGTAGATATTACATATGGCCACTAGAGGCAGTGTTGAGCGTTGATTTTCAGGTCACTCTCTTGGCATTCACCGCGTGCCTTAATTGTATGGACATTTAAATCAAGGTCCGCTGTGAACACGAGGAGAGACGACCCATCATTCTTTTCCGTAGGAATATTCCACTCAGCTACTTTAACTCATTTCAGTTTGCCGTTTTGTAGCTGCTCCAGTTTGTCAATGTTTTGTCTTTTTATCCTCCAAAGAAAAATCCCATTTTCTTCCAGCACTGCTCAACAGCACGTTATCCCTCTGTGTTCAGCTTCACTGGGCTTTGTCTCTTACATAGTTATCTCAACCTTCAAGATGCTTTTTGACATTGGTGGCAGTCCTTGTGCTTTTACTATCAAGGCATCAAGGGACATTTACTACATACTTAACAATAAATGTTCAAACTTGATGAATTTGTATAAAAGAACCCAGACACACACATTACTACATTTGTAACCAAGGCATCTCGTGTCAGCTCACACAGCCTGCGTTAATTGACTTTAGGTGTAAATGTATGATAGTCACTTTTCTCACCAAATATCTCATATGAATGTTGGCCATACTGACTACACTGGTTATTTATCATGACCACGCATACGCACATAGACCATTATAATACACAATACATATATCATGTATTCTGACTACACCCAGGAGTTAGAGAATATAGCATTTATAATAACATCATTAATGCTGATTATTTAGTTTAGTGATTATACTGACTATTAAAAGTACATGATGTATTAGGACACTTCTGCCGCCCCCCTTTTTTCTGCAGTGCTCTGTCTCCTCCTGTAGTCCTAAAACAGGTGTGTGTGTGTGTGTGTGTGTGTGTGTGTGTGTGTGTGTGTGTGTGTCCTGCTGACCTCCACAAAAAAGGCTTCCTGCTGGGACAGCTTCGTTTTACCCAATGACGAAACTGACAATACCATTTATATCCAGGCTACATTAACTATTCAAAGATAAATGCTTACCACTTACAATACTAGCATTTTGCATGTTTAAAATATGCTAATTAATGTGTTTTCCAACATCCACGCACCTTGCAAAAAAATCTATTTGCTACGACCTAATGCCATCATTTTCACATTTTTGCTGGGCTTTTAAAACCAAAATAATGTCTTCTTGCCATCTGATGGATACGAATCAAGCTATGGTTGATTGATTAGCGATTTCACCAAATTGTGATTTTCTTACTTCTCAGATTGCTGCATTGGGAGAGCCTCAGTGAGTGCATCCAATAAAGCTCATGGAGATCCAAACACTTCTAAGTGCATGTCATACAAGGATGCAATTTCAACTCCAGGAAAATAAATGATGTTGGAGACGGAGTGCCTGATTGATGTCTCTGTAGTGATTTCAAACTGAAATTAACAGAAACCAATAAAGCCTTCCTGTGAAACTGAAAAAAATACAGCATGCAGAGGGAAAGTAATGTAAGGATATGCAGTATTTATGGATGCAAAGGAAGCACCGGTATGGTTCTTTAAGCAGCACTGCGGACCATTAAAGCATTATCCTCCATTATCCAGCAGCAGCATCCATAATGCACGTTGTTATACAGCACTGCATTAATGACAGCTGCAGGGAGGAAGCTGCTGCTGCGCTTTTACCTCCATCCCATGCACCCCGAGAGCTTCAAACGTCCTGTCAGGGAGCATTTTCATAGTATTCTTTCATGTGGTTGCTGCAGATGGAGAAGGAGCCATGCTCAACGGCTCTCCGGCAGAAGAGAGGACCCATCTGCAGCTTCGTTACACGCTCAAATGCTAATGACCCAGATAGCTCATGTAGGCTAAAAATGCAGAGAGGGGGGTGGGGGGGAGGGGTGGGGGGGGAGGGGTGGGGGGGCTGCCTTTGTGGGGGTCGGGCGTGTGTGTTAGAGCCTAAAAAAAATCTGCAATACTCGAGTGCACATCTTAAAGGACTCAAATGATAATGCATGTTTGTGAACCCATGCATTACACCATAATAAAATATATAGTAATTATTAAGATTCTAGGGTTTTATAAAATGTTAACACCCAGAGTAAAACATCACATGGATTTGATGCAACATTTAGGTGTGTGTGTGTGTGTGTGTGTGTGTGTGTGTGTGTGTGTGTGTGTGTGTGTAGCCTTCTGCTAATATTTCAAAGGAGAGGAGAAGTTCCGCAGAGCACGACACTGCGGCTGCTGCAGGATCAGATTTAGCGCAGATGAAAGGAGCTGGTGGAGGGTTAAAAAACACAAGGCCTATACAAATGTCGGTTTAAAATATATATACGATGTATAAATGTATGGAAAAACCAACCAACAATACCTTCCAGTTGCAGTGAGCAGCATTAGTGGCGCAGCTTTCTATTTTTTTTTGTTTTATCATCGATATTTACTGACATTTTATGTAGTCAATACCTCCATAAAACCACCGATGAGAGGTTGTGCTCGTCCGGAGATAGAGCGCTTTACATCGGATTGATGTGCGTCCAGCTCCCGGTCCTCCGGAGGTCCATGCAGGGATGCTGAGGATGCGGATTGGATGTTGCGGGGGATGCGGAGGTCGGACTGTCCTTCCACTGCAGCTGAATTCAAAAATTCAAAAAAGGCGATTTTTCTTTTTTCCTCTCTGCAGAAGAACTCCTCGTGCACAGATAGTCCAAAACCCAGAATATCCTAAGCCTTTAAAAAGCAGGTTTTGTGTGCAGGGTGCAGTCAGGAGGAGGATACAGGAGCTGAATGGAGGGATGGAGGGAGAGAAGTTGGGCGCAGTCAGAGGGAGAGAGGAGAGGAGGGGGAGGTCCTCTGAAAGTCACATGGAGGCTGCATTTTACATCCTCAGCTTCTCTGTCCTCCCCCTCCCTCTCTCTCTCTCTCTCTCTCTCTCTCTGAGGATGGAGGGAGGAAAGAAAGAGTGAGAGCAGCAACAAACAGAAGCATCCATCTGAACCGCCTTTTCATTTACAGGAAAACAACAGATCAACGTGTATAAATAAAATCACATTACATGTGGATCCATTGATGTGATAGCTGTTCATGTTTAACACCTACTCCAAAACGAAGAGCCTTATTCTGCTGCTGTGGTTAAGGGCCATATGCAATCGGACCAGTGGTGCAGGAAGTATAAATAAAACAACTATTGCACTTATTTGTATTTTACCGCAACATTTGTGTTTTTAGCTGATGCAATATCTGTAGCCAATGACCGTTTAAAACTAAACATTTATGGATATACATTCCCTGATTAAGGCCCATTTCATCTACTTAATGTACTGTGAGTAAACACATGAATGCCCTTGAGTTCCCCTATAACCTGACTTTTGTTTGATAATCATGGTTAATATCAAGATGGGTGTGTATTTGCAGGAAACATCACAACAATAAAACAAAAAAAACAAGGAAAGTGGAGCTTGGTGTTACAAAAAACGACAAAATCACAAGATCGTCCAAAGATATGGGTTTGTCCATCTTTTTCTTTCCACGTGTATTGACTTTGCATTACATATAACCAACCGTGCAATAGTTTTGGTGTTTTCATAAGTTATAATAAAGTATTACTTTGGTTTAATGATGTGAAATATAATGAACTGTAATACTGAGACTTTAGTTCCACCTGGAGTAAATTCACAAGCTCCCCTGCCGTCTACAAAGTCATTCAAACGGCACCTTTAGCAGCTTTGAGAACACTTTAATGATCAATAATGATAATCACAACATAGGGGAGAGAGGGGGTAAGTTGAGCCAGTGGGTAAGTTGAACCACCCCCTGTAACCAAGCAACGCCTTATAGTTGTAATCACGTGACCAGCAATTATGCAAGCTCCTCCCATTTCTCATTGCCTGTGAAAGAGAGATCCTCATTGTGTTCTGGTAAGTAAACATTTTTACAAAAAAACGTTTTTTGCTTGTCAAAGTACATTTTCTAGATGTCAGCTATATCGGCTGTCATGTCAAAAAAAAAGTATCCAGGTTTAAACACTTATATTGTATATGTTGATGTGTTGGCAGCGTATTAAACCATGTGAATCATTAAGCTGAAGATGACTCTGAATTTTAATGCTAGGCTATTTTTTCTAAAATGGTGGCTCTGGGGTAAGTGAACCACGGGCCTTGGGGTAAGTCGAGCCAGTTTTTCAATGGAGACATTAATGAAAGTAGGCCAAGTTGATAATAAGAGCTCATTGTAGGCTACATTTAAAGTTGAATTTACCCTGTGTTCGATTGGTAAGATGTATGAAATTGTATCACCATTTGTATGATTACTTTTCCTTTTACATTTTAAAAATCAAATCAATCAATTCAATCGAAATTTATATTACAAATATTTGAAAAACTAAGCTTGTATTTGGTTTGTTATTTATTGTTTATAGTTACCTTTAAGATTTGTTGTAGGTATGCCCAGGTTTAATTACCGTGGTTCAACTTACCCCCTGACCTGGATCAACTTACCCCTACACTGGGGCAAGTTGAGCCACCAAACTTTTTTTTTAAGAAGTAATATTTCCACTGCCCTTGATCAAATATGAATTCTTATCATTGCCATTGATAGCAGACATCCTGAATTATAGGTGTGTGTTTTCATTTGTCCTTGCTTAGAGGACAGCATAACTAAAAAATGGCTCAACTTACCCCACTCTCCCTCTATATTATATATTTGCCAATGTGCATCATGAGTCCTACATCTTTAAGTAGACTAGGCTATATTTACAATACCAATGTTTTTATTTTACTTGATAACATTTTAAATGCAGACTATTACTACACTCTGGTACTTCTACTTTTACATAAGTACAATATCTGAGTAGCATACTTCTCCCACATATGTATCTATCCATGCTGCGTTGGTTACTGTCATTGTTGAGTAACACATGGTTACGGAGGCAGTGACACACGCCTGTTTTGATCGCTGTTATGTAGTTGAGCTAACTGAGCTAGCATCATTGCTGCAGGAGTGTATCTGAGCTGCTGCTGGTTCAATGGTCTCGTCCTCCAGGTTAAGGCTCATTTGGCGTCATTTTGTGAACAGTGGTATGGGAGAGATGTCCTCCAAAGCCCAGATGCCGACCCCAGAATCAGCCATGCCCGGCCGTACTGCAGGCATCAAAGTCTCAGGTAAGGTAGCCTAGCCATAGCATTTTAGCTTCATTTGCAAAACAGATGTAACTCTACGGCAACTTAAACTTTATTCTAGCGATATTTTTGCTGGTTTATTTTGTGTTGCGGTAGACGTTCGCGTTGTTGTCTTTGTCACGGCGGGATTTATCCGTTATAGAGACCTTAATACGTTTTCATTGTCATTTAATAAGTTCAGGAGGGCAGGTGTTTTACTGTGGGGAGCAGGCAGGGCCGCCCCTGGCCAATTTGTGGCCCCAAGCGGCATTGTGAGATGAGCCCCCCCACCCCAACCGACAGTTGTTTTTGGAAACAAAGTAGGCTACTTTGCAAATATAATTCCTGATTATTATTATTATTATTATTATTATTATTATTATTATTATTATTATTATTATTATTATTATTATCAACAGTTACTTGTTCATACAGTGAGGTAAATGTTAAATGTGCATGTATGTCGTTCAGTCTGCATTTCCTGCCAAATACTAGCCTCAAAAAGATTAAAATATAATTAATGCAAATAAACTACTTCTACTAATAATAATAATAATCATAATCAATTCAATAATATAAATACTATATTATTTTATTATAATATAGTCAAGACAAAACATGCTTATGACATGCTCAAAAACTGATATTTCTTAAATCTGTATTCTAGTTCCCTCTGTCAGCAATGTATCAACAACTACACACACATTTCTCTCAGTATTTCTCTGTGTTGTGGTTGACATGATGATGACTGTTAGGAGTAAAAGTTTACTTTTTATTCATGTACTTTTTATTCATGTATTTTTTCTTTTAATGTTTCTATTATTATCTTTTACTGTTTTTAAATGCCTTTGTCTGAATGTCTTTCATTTTTGTAAAGCACCTTGAATTGCCTTGTGTTGAAAGGTGCTATATAAATAAACTTGCCGTGCCTTGCCTTGCCTTAAGGGGAGAGGCTGAGCGTCACCATGAAATGTGCAATTTCACATAAAAATGAATAAAAGGGGAAAATATGCTCCATGTTTTTTAGGCTGCAAACTTGAACTGTTATGTAAGCCAACTAGACACACAGTGTATCACTCTTCCTCCTGTACATTAGCAGATAAAAGGCATCACATACTTGAATGAATGTTAAATAAAGAATGCTGGAAATAACTGCATCTCCATTAGCCTATATGCTATGCAGAGACTGCCTTCTTCATGTTGTGAATTGCAGCTGATGTTTTAATATGGCAATTTGACTTATACAACATTCGCAAGTTGTACATTTGACTCATACAATAACCCACCTTCGAGTGATGCTCTAGTTTCTTCATGTTTTTTTTTCCCCTTGCACCGGACTGAAACTGTCTTTTCACCGACATCTCTTCACCTGCACTAGTGGCCGTATCAAAGCCGTGATTGGTCAGATGTCGATTCATTGCAAAGGTGTCAGGTTACAGACGTGCTCCCCTTGTCACCTCTCACCCTCGCGGGGGGTGCACAGAGAACTGAGCGGAGAACTGCGCACAGCAGCTGAGGCCCTCTGGGCGGGGCCCCATGCAATCGGCATGATTGGCCTGTAGGGAGGGGCGGCCCTGCTTATTAGCAAAGATGCTCTATAACTTCCTTGAAAATAGATCATTGAAAAAGTTGTTTTTCAACAGTTGAGTAATTTCTTGCATTTAAATAGCTGTTTCGATGTGTTCCAGTCAGGCTTTCGTCCAAACCACAGCACTGAGACTGCTCTTGTAAAGGTCTTCAATGACATCCACTTAAACACAGACAGTGGCAGAACTTCAGTGTTAGTATTATTAGATCTCAGTGCTGCGTTTGACACTGTTGACCACAGCATATTACTGGACCGACTGGAAAACTGGGTGGGACTTTCGGAAACAGTTTAAATCCTACCTAAAGGACAGAAACAACTTTGTTTCTATCGGTAAATACACATCTGAGTTGACAAATATGACATGTGGGGTTCCTCAAGGCTCCATCTTGGGGCCTCTTCTCTTTAACATCTACATGCTACCACTGGCCCAGATAATGAAGAACAACAAAATAAGTTACCATAGCTATGCAGATGACACACAAATTTACGTAACAATTTCACCAGGAGACTATGCTCCAATTCAAACACTGAGTAAGTGCATTGAACAAATCAATGACTGGATGTGTCAGAACTTTCTCCAATTAAACAAAGATAAAACTGAGGTAATGGTTTTTGGAGCCAAGGCAGAACGTTTAAAAGTTAGCGCTGAGCTTCAGTCTGCAATGTTCAAACCAACAGATAAAGCCAGAAATCTAGGTGTAGTCATGGACTCTGACCTGAGTTTCAACAGTCACATTAAAACAGTTACTAAATCAGCCTACTATCACCTAAAGAATATATCTAGGATTAAAAGACTATTGTCGCAGCAGGATTTGGAAAAACTTGTCCATGCCTTTATCTTCAGTAGACTCGACTACTGCAATGGTGTCTTCACAGGTCTCACTAAAAAATCTATTAGAAAGCTGCAGCTGATTCAGAACGCCACTGCTCGAGTCCTCACTAACACTAAGAAAGTGGATCACATCACTCCTGCTCTGAAGTCTTTCACTCTGGCTTCCTGTGTGTCAAAGAATAGATTTCAGAATACTGCTGCTGGTTTATAAAGCACTGAATGGTTTAGGCCCAAAATACATTTCTGACCTCCTGCTAAACTATGAACCATCCAGATCTCTCAGGTCTTCAGGGACTGGTCAGCTTCCTGTCCCCAGAGTCAGATCTCTCAGGTCTTCAGGGACGGGTCAGCTTTCTGTCCCCAGAGTCAGAACTAAACATGGAGAAGCAGCGTTCAGTTATTATGCTCCAAACATCTGGAACAAACTCCCAGAAACCTGCAGGTCCGCTGCAACTCTGACTACTTTTCAAATCCATGCTGAAGACTTTTCTTTTTGTCGCTGCATTTAATTGAACTATTCACATCTTAGACTGCACTGTAACTTTTATCCATGTATTTTTCTTGTAATCTTTAATTGAACTATTTATATTTTAGACTGCACTGTAACTTTTATCCATGTATTTTTTTCTTAATGTTTATTTGATTAGCTTTTCTTTTTTAATGCTTAATGTCTTTCATTCTTTTTTTTTGTAAAGCACTTTGAATTGCCTTGCGTTGAAAAGTGCTCTATAAATAAACTTGCCTTGCCTTAACTGTTTCTGTAGAAGCTATCTAGCTGTTAGCATGAGTATCATTAATACCACAAACACGTGTGTATTTAATACTAATCAATACAACTTGTTATGTTCCTACTAAATGATTGCTCTTTATCTGTACTCTTACACATTATCACAGTGCTGAAAGAAGTAGGCTACTCAGAAATGTAATTAAGTAAAGGTAGTTAAGTATAATGTCAACAAGCATACACGAGTGTTTAATTGGAAATTATTGCACCCCAAAGAAGCATGATACATTTTATTTTTTAATTTGTAGGCCTCGTGGGGCTGGCCAACATTGATCATTGTATTGTATAATATTGGAAATATTTAAATTGCAAGTTATAACATGTTTACCTTGTTAAAGTTGATATTCAAGTCCTAATTAATCACATGGACAATCAAAAACTATTTTCTAAGCAGTTATGGATGGACTTTTTGCAGAAAAATGAAAAAAACAATCAATCAATTACATAGAAAAACAGAAACATGTAAAAATATTGAGACATATTGATCACCATATTACCATTTTCACTTAAAATCTAGAAAGATAATATTTCGCTATTGACATAAAAAGGGATATTAAGCATTACACATCAGATTTTCGCAGTTTCACTTCCTAAACGTCAGTATTTGCTTTCAATAATCCAAAACATTGTTCTTCCTCTACCGTAAGTGTCACTCTAACAAGAAAATGGCTTAAACAAAAGTGTGTTGTGTGAGATAGGGATGTTTTTTTATACAAACAGACCGATAGCAGCACCAAGTTGGCAGTTGGGGCAATTGGCACCAACCTGCCCCCTCTCGACTACAAGTGAGGGCACTGAGGCTTGGCACGAGATGAATAGATCTGCACTGGCACCGAACAAAAGACACACACACACACACACGCACACCCCCCCCAACCTCTAACATGTAAAAGATGACAGAAATAAGTAGGAAGTGTAAAGGTTGCGTGGAGAAGATATTTACTGGTGGTGTATGGGTTCAGTCTTAAAGAGACTGAGAGAAATGGGAAGACAGGAGGAACACAGAGTCAAATGTTTTGATTTTTTTGGGTTGTTTTTTGGGAGTTGGACTGGAGGGGGTTGGACTGGAGAAAGGAGGATGTGGGTTAGGAGGGCGGGGGTCCACCGCGAAAAGGACGATTTGGATGGATGGACGATGGGAAGGTTCAGACGGAGTGGCAGACACGCTGGAGCGTCGCCAAAGCTTCTCGGGAACGCTGCCACATTTCGAGAGACGAAGAGGGAGCAAGGGAGGGAAAGGAGAAGCCATGCCTGCAGTGGAGAGACTTGGCAGGGCTTCCCCTCCTTTGTCTGTCTGGCTCGGGGCTGCAGCGCCAGAGGAAATCAAGAAATGTCCAGGCGTGCTGGTGCTGGTGCTGGAGGAGGAGGAGGTGGATCTGGACTCCGAAAAAGACGAGAGTGAAAAAGTACTTTTCGAACGAGCGAAAAACTCTTCTGAAAGAGCAGTGGAAACAAAAAAAAACAAACGGGCGATTTTCTCTTTTTTTAAGCGGTATTCGCCAATGGAGCCATCACACAACAACATCCAATGACCTTAATGGCAAGAAAGTGTTTTTAAAGAAGAGCAGAAGAACGTCCATAAACTGGAAAAACAATGGATATTAAACCTCAAAAAGTCGAAGAAGGCCAATCCTCCGCCAAGCAAGAGGTTTGTTTTGACAACTTGTTCAATGTCTTTGACCAAAACCGACTCAATCTGGTTGAATTGTTCCGGGGGAAAATGTTTTTATGTCAATTTCAGCAAGAAATCTTAATTTACGCGTCCAAATGTAGAGTATCTTTTGATTTGATCTGTTGTTTGGTTCTGGTAACTGGGCAGGGCCAGAAGCCTTCAACTAAGAACCAAATCTTATTGTTCGACCTTTTGTATATCCTTATGCAGTTGACTTTGATGATATTCAATCGGATTGTATGGATTTGAGCACTCGTAAGGATGCAAACGGGACGATAAATTGGTCATGGTTAAAATAAAAAACATTACATTACATGTCACTTGTTAGACGCTTTCATCCAAAGCGACTTACATACTTTCGGTACTGTGGGCAATCCCCACAGGAGCAATTTGGGGTGAAGTGTCTCAGGGACACAACGACATGCTGACTGCAGTGGGACTCGAACTTGCTACCCCCTGATTCGAAGTCCAGCGCACTATCCACTGAGTCACAGCCTCCCCTCATCAAGGTCCATTTATTGATTGTTCTGGATCTTTGAATCAAATGATTTGTATTAGCAAGTTGACTGAAAAAGTGTTTTGCTGGTTTCACCTTAGGCCACACCCACTTTCACTGATAGGTGGGGTCATAGATGAGCTCTGTTACACCTGTAAACACACCCAACAATGACTTTACAGTTTTCACCTGCACATCACTGCGGAAAGGTGAAACGTCGAACCACTGGAGGTCAAAACAAAATGTTCAGTTACTCTGAAAGGAGTTTTATCTCCATGTTGTGTAAAGCGTAGAGATTGAAGCTTGATTTTGGAAACGGCTGTGCAATATACTCTCACAAATTAAGTATTTTAATATCAATCAATATTTGACATCCTGAGAGTTTGATACTATAGTCATGTCAATAAGGGTTGTAATAGTCAGTAATTGGACACATAAGTACGAATAAACGGGTGTTAATTACCCAAAAATGCACTTATTATTTTCTCAAGTTGTCTATAAAATGTCAGGAAACAGTGAAACCTGTATAAATATAAGCAGCTGGAATATGCTTTAAAAAATGTCAAAGAATTTCCCACTTAATTTTCTTTCAACCAATTGTTTAAGCTCTACTTTTATCCACTTTCATGTGACTAAACTCTCTGAACTTTAACATAAATACCATGCAACTCTGACGTTGTTGTTGTTATTGCTTTTGTTGATATACTAGTCGGACCTGTTTGTGCATTGACAAGCGATGGTTGTATAATAACTGCAGAAAATAATGTAACAATTTCTATGTTTTTGTTGATAAATCAAAGTCTCTAATTTAACACCTTTTCACTGGCTAATTATGAGACGTTTAAAACCCATGAAAACATCTTATGCTTGTTACTTGTGAGATATAACCTCATGATGAATACCTCGAGTTGGCATTTTACTAAACACTTCACCACAGATGGAAAAAGTGAAAAGAGAAGCCTAATGAAGAAGTGAATGTCATCCCCATCGCAGCTGAATGCAGAGGCCTCAGACTTCCAGCAGCTGGTCTCTAATTAGCAGGTGTGTTTGTGGGTGAACATCGTCTTTCCCGCAGCTTGCTGGGACTCATTTTCAGACGCAATAATGGACACAAATATCAGGTGTGATACTTTGCGAATAAGATGGTGGTTTCCAGATATCAAGTTGATTTAAATAGCTTAAAGTTGTCTCACCACACAATGCAAGCTAAATGCAGCGCTTTAGTTGAAGTTAAACAAATATTTGTCCAGCTGTTTTGATTCTCTCTTTATTAGCACCTCTAAGTACATGGGTGGTGACTTGGCTCGGCAACTGGAAGGTCACCAGTTCAAGTCCCGGCAAGACCAAGTGCTACCGAGGTGTCCCTGAGCAAGGCACCGTTCCCCACACTGCTCCCCGGGCGCCGTTCAAAATGGCAGCACACTGCTCCTAACACTAGGATGGGTCGAATGCAGAGAAACCATTTAGTTTAGTTTATTTATTTATAGTGTCGTGGACAGTCCCCATCGATGAACTGTCACACAAACAGTAAATGGTGCAGCTTTAGCCGACATGGCTAATTTCCAGCTGTTGTCCCCGGCCAGATGGTAATAGACACCCTTAAAATTACAATATATCAACAGCATTAGTTATAAGAAAATATATAAAATAAAAAGGAGGAAAGACAAGTAGAGGATAAAAGAGAACAATAAACAACACACGTTACTATATACCAGGGGTGCCCAACCAATCGATCGCGGGGAGATTCCCAGTCGATCGCGAGATGTGTCTAAAAATAGAACAACAATATTCTGTTTTATCGTTAATGTCCTGTCACATAATCTTCCTGTGCCAGAATAATGCACTTGAACGCATCAAAGCTTTGTGATTGGCCGGCGTGACCCCATGTGTCGGGGCGTGGCTGGTGGGCAGTGCAGTGATAGTCCGCACACACACAAGACCGCAATTATGGCAAAAGCAAAAGAGCCTAAAATATATAATTTTCACTCCGAGTGGGAGGATGATTATTTTGTATCTATTCCAATTCAAAGTCCATCTGTCTCGTCTGCAATGCGAGCGAGGCTTTATCGAAGAAGGGTAATTTAGGAGCGGCATTTCAAAACAGTGCACAAACGCTACGAGACGGAATTCCCTCCTGATTCTGCCCCACGCTCCCAAAAGGGGAGGGGCCTGAGAGGACAGCAAAAGGGGAGGGGCCTGAGAGGACAGCTAAATGCACAGCAGTCCATTTTCCCAACAACAAGAGCAAGGCTGCTCCAGAGCATCTTATCGTGTCAGTCACGTTCTTGCGAAACACATGAAGTCTTTCAAAGACGGTGAAGTTGTGAAAGAAGCTTTCCTGGAGGCTGCCGACGCGTAATAAAGATAACAGAAGCATTTCAACAGGTTTTTGATATGATAAAAACTCAAGTTAGATACCGTTATTAATCAGCTGTAAGTTTTGTTTTTTTGAACTTATTCATTATAATTATTGTACAAAAGTGGTATAAGAATGCAAACTTAAATTGATTATAGTCTATCATCAATTCAGGTTCAGAAACTAGTGTTGCTTGCATCCTATTTTAAAGGCATTTCTTTTTATACTCTACTAAAATGCAAAATGGTTTGATTTGATTAATTGTCTTTTTTATTTTGCACGTTGGCAGCAGATTCCTGAGTAGCTTCAGATCTGAGTTGTCTTATTAGTTAGCCTAATTTATACTTTTGTAGCAACACTATTTTTATATAAATGCAAAGAAAGGGTATTTTCTTTTTTCCCTGTGTCATATGGCAGCACTGTTCAATGTTTCTTGAAGACATTACCCACTGTAGTGACGTGTGAATAAACTCCAACTCTGTATCAACAACTCTGTTGTGTAGCTTCAGTTAAATACTTGTATGTGTGTAGATTAGAAAGAGGTAAAACAAAGGATCTACAGTATTTTATGAAGTATTAATCGTACAAAGGTCAGTTTTATACAAGTAGAAGTGTGTATTTACCTGGTAGTAGGCTGTCAGTAATGGCTACGCCTCTCTATTTGGACTGGTAGATCTCGGCAGACTGGCAACTTTAAAAGTAGCTCTCGGTTCAAAAAAGGTTGGGCACCCCTGCTATATACAGTACATGTCACATATAGCACATCACAATCACATAACAGAAACGAGGGGCAACATCCATGATCACAACATGTAACACAACATGTAACACTCACGCCATACTTAACGAGGACCACACGAGGACCTCGTGTGTGCAGGTGTAGTTCTCAGTGAACCATGTTTTTAAGTGAGCTGTGAAGGTGGGATGTGTATGTCTTTGATTTGAGTGGGTAGAGAGTTCCAGTTTTGTATTGCTATGACCGAGAATGATGACTGACCAAAAGTACTCTTCCTGAATGGGACTGATAGGTCGCCACGTGTGGAGCTTCTAGTGGTCCGTCTGGTGTTGTTACGTTGAGTAACCAATGAGTTAAGAGGTGGAGGGGCTGTATTGTGCAGGGTTTTGTAAACCAGAACGATGTTCCTATACTTTATTAAATCTTCCCAACTCAGGATGTTATGCGTGTTGAGGATGGTACAGTGATGGGAGCGGTTAGGTTTCTGGTCCAGTACTTTGAGGGTTTGTTTGTACAGGGTTGCGAGTGGCGCCAGTGTGGAGCTGTTAGTTTGACCCCAGCTTGTGAGACAGTATGTTAGATGTGACATGATCATGGCATTCGTGTATAATTTGGCAGAATTCAATGTCATTGTGTATTTAAAATTTGCTAGGCTAAACTCTTCGGGTCACTTTTTTGACTTGTGTTTTGAATGTTAAATTAGAGTCAATAATGATTCCAAGGTACTTAACCTGAGGCACAATGTTAATATGTTCACCTGAGATGCTTATATTTGACACAATGTTGCATTTTATTTTTGTGAAAAACATTCCAACTGTTTTGTTGACATTAAGCTGAAGGCAGGAGCGTTGTAGCCAGCTAGTGATCAGCACTTAAGCTGAGGTCAGTTTATCAGCAGCCTTTTGCTTTGTGTTGGCATGCACATATATCACAGTGTCATCGGCATATAGCTGTGTTTCCACATCAGGACAGACAGATGGCAGGTCATTCATATATAGGGAAAAAAGAAGTGGACCAAGTATTGAACCTTGTGGTACTCCGGTGCTTAAGTCTAGAGCTGGAGAGAGTCGATTATTGACGATAAAATGCTGACGCCTACCAGTGAGGTATGATTCAATCCAACTGACTGTTAATGGAGAGCAGTTAAAAGCCGACAGTTTGGACAGAAGGACCGTATGGTTGACTGTATCAAAGGCTTTGCGTAAATCAAGAAATACTGCACCAACAATACCTCCTTTGTCAACCATTGCTTTGACCTTTTCTATAAAAAAGCAGTTGGCTGTTTCGGTTGAATAATTTGCCCTGAAGCCAAACTGCATGGGATGAAGTTGAAATGGACTGTTGTTTAAGAAGGAGACAAGCTGTTCTGACACCCACTTCTCTGCCACCTTGGATACTACAGGTAAGATGCTAATTGGGCTGTAGTTATTGATGTTCAGAGGGTCACCTGACTTGAAAATGGAGGTTACAATTGCAGTCTTCCATGCACTTGGGAATGTCCCATTTCTGATTGTTTGAGTTACTTTGTTACGTAATGAAGTAAACTTATGCCTGTCAGTAGTTAATTTAGTTTTCAGTGCAAAGTCTCTTTCCTTCATCAAGTTCAAATGTCCGTATTGAACCAAGGAAGTGCATTGTTTTTGTTTTTTCCACTTTTCATTTTTCTGGAGAACATCTGCACTAAATCATGTAGCTTGGTCGCAAACATTTGGCTCTCTGTTTCTACACTGCTCCCAGTCAGCATGCTTTCCCACTTAGCATACTTTCCCAGTAGCATGCTTTCCCACTTAGCATGCTTTCCCAGTTAGCATACTTTCCCAGTCAGTCTGTTGCACAGCTTGCTCAAAGTTTGCAAATTCATTTTTTGGTATTCTTAGTTGTTCCAGAGGTTTGTAAGAGTGGTGGAACCGTTTCTTTGTGAGTTTTCTGGATATTAATATTAAGTTGTGGTCAGATAGTCCAGTGAGGAAATTACATGTTTTATCCACTGTCTCAGGTTTATTACTTAATATTAAGTTATTCTGGTTGGTCCTTCTGTCATTTGTGTTAAGTCTAAACTATCTGTGATTTGCTTCAGGGCTTTCCTACTTGTCTTGTCTAACCAGTTACAATTCAGGACACCAAGCAGTATTACTTCTGTTTTGAAATCACATGCTTTAAGAAGTGTTTTGAATGTGGTGTAGAAGTCATTATTTGAAGATGGTGGGCGATAAACAACAGTGAGCACAAATGACATTTCAGGGGACAGCATTATTTTTAATCCAAGACATTCCAAGTCATGGTTAAAAGGGCAGCTTATTTGATGACAGTTGAGATGGTCTTTGACATAAATCATGACCCCACCCCCTCTTCCGTAAGATCGATCTTGTCTTTGATAGCCTGGCACATGCAATGCAGCGGATGGAGAGTTGGTATGAAGCCATGTTTCTGATAGGCAGAGAAAATCTAAATTGGAATCATGAAGAAGATGATAGACTTGATCAGCTTTAGGTTTGAGGCTACGGATGTTCAAATGTCCTCCAAGGATGCCCTTCGGTTTATGTTGTTGATCCCAGATCACTAAAGAGTGATTAACAGTTTTAAATAAATTGAACTTGCGGTGAGGATTTATGGTACTGTTGCTTTTGTAAGCATTTTGTTGTTTGTCGAACGGACTGACGCGCTGAGTTTGCACCTGAAAGCAACATCCAACTTCCGGGTTTGCTGGACAGCACAAGCCGGTCAAGTTAGAAATGCCATACGGGTCAGAGGACACCTCCTCCATGACCATCGGAGCATCCTCGACGCTGTGCCCGAACGCTGCAAGCCGGTCCCGGTCCCCGCCGCTCCCCTCGTCCACAGCCACGGCCCCCGGCGTCCTAGATCTCCGCTCCCCCGCACCGGCAGCTCAACTTCCCAGTCGACACAGCCCAGCCAGTCCGTCTCCGGCACCCGGACAACAAACACAAGGCATCACACCAGGTTGGTGTATGTATTCAATCATTGTGCTTTCTCTCCGAGTGTCACGTACCTGAGAGACAGGGTTGTTGCTCTTCGTGACTTCACGGTTGATGTTTCGAGTTGTTGGGCCTGAGCACTGATGTACGTCTCCAGATAGCAACAGGTAGAGTGTGATGATGATACGGCAGTTACCTTGACGTTTGTCTTGGACTTCATTATTTCCCTTAAGGTTATGTTGTTGATGTTGGCCCGCGGTGAGAACAAATGTTTGCATCAGAGCGCGTTTCCCGTACCCAAAGTGCTTCAATTTGTCTGTGTGCACTGCTAAGATGCAGGGCCCATTATTCGGATTTAAGAATGGACCCGTGTTTAAAAAGTTTAAAATGAAGGCATATGTTAAAAATGCAAGAAGAGCTCCTGTTACACCTGACCTGCCTGCCACCGCCATCTTCCACTGCAGACTTTTTTTTGGAGAAAAATAGTACAGTTATGGCCTCGTTCGGCTTTAGCTAGTTCTCGTTAGGCCTTGGTAGGCCAGGCTCACTTTATGCTGTGTTTCCATTACAGTTTATGAACTGGGGTAGTAACTATAGTAACGCAGTGTAGGCATCTTCAATGCGAACCACAAAACCAACATCAGCTGTTAGCCCTCAGAGCTCACAGCTCCTCATATCTGTTCAGAAACTAGACAGAAGTTAAACAAGTACAAACCACAGACTGCCTGTGTCATGGAGAATGCAGTCTCTGGTTTATTTATGTCTGTAGGCCGTTGCTGTGAGCGTGGACGGTCGGAGTATATACTGCGTTAGCTTAGCCAAGCTCCATTTAGAAAACACACATTTTAAAAGGGTTTTTCGCCTGCCGTCTGTCTGCAGACTTGTCAAAGCATTAATTCATAGTTTTTACTAACCGGTATCAGTGTGTTGTTACTTCGGCATCATTTAGAAACGTGTATTACAATTACATCACGGTCAAATATGTTCATCTTGTTGTAGTTGTAGCCCCTTGCCAGCGATTCTCTCGCTAGTTTAGCATGCTCAGCCCGACTCAGCCTGGTTGTTGGCCCGGAAAGAACCTCGATTTTATGGGGCCAGAAAACTGTGAAAAAGTACCGGCTAGCTCAGGGGTGCCCTACCAGTCGAGATTCCCAGTCGATCACGAGATGTGTCTAAAAATAGAACAACAATATTCAGTTTTATCGTTAATGTCCTATAACATAATCTTCCTGTGCCAGAATAATGCACTTGAACGCATCAAAGCTTTGTGATTGGCCGGCGTGACCCCATGTGTCGGGGCGTGGCTGGTGGGCAGTGGGCAGTAGTTTGCTGACGTTGTCCGTGTCAACAGGAGGGACAGTCCGCACACACACAAGACCGCAATGGCAGAAGCTAAAAAAGCCCCAAATATATAATTTTCACTCCGGTGGGAGGGATGATCATTTTTGTATCTATTCCAATTCAAAGTCCATCTGTCTCGTCTGCAATGCGCGTGTGGCTTTATCGAAGAGGGTCATTTAGGAGCGGCATTTCAAAACAGTGCACAAACGCTGCGAGACGGAATTCCCTCCTGATTCTGCCCTACGCTCCCAAAAGGGAGGGGCTTGAGAGGACAGCTAAAGGGGAGGGGCCTGAGAGGACGGCTAAAGGGGAGGGGCCTGAAAGGACAGCTGAATGCACAGCAGCCCATTTTCACCAGGCCCAACAACAAGAGCAAGGCTGCTCCAGAGCATCTTATCGTGTCAGTCACGTTCTTGCGAAACACATGAAGTCTTTCAAAGACGGCGAAGTTGTGAAAGAAGCTTTCCTGGAGGCTGCCGACGCGCTTTTGGGGACAGTAAAAATAACCGAAGCATTTCAACATGTTTTTGATATAATAAAAACTCAAGTTAGATACCGTTATTAATCAGCTGTGAGTTTTAGTTTGTTTGAATTTATTCATAATTATTGTACAAAGTGGTATAAGAATGCAAACTTAAATTGATTATAGTCTATTATCAATTCAGGTTAAGAAACTAGTGTTGCTTGCATCCTATTTAAAAAAGGCATTTCTTTTTATAATCTACTAAAATGCAACAAAAAAAGGGTTTGATTTGATTAATTTTGTCTCTTTTATTGCACGTTGGCAGCAGATTCCTGAGTAGCTTCAGATCTGAGTCTTATTAGTAGCCTAAGCCTAATTTATACTTTTGAAGCAACACTATTTTTATATAATGGCAAAGAAAGGGTTCAGAGTCTTTTCTGTGTTCCTGTGTCATATGGCAGCACTGTTCAATGCTTCTTGAAAACATTACCCACTGTAGTGACGTGTGCATAAACTCCAACTCTGTATCAACAACACTGCTGTGTAGCTTCAGTTAAATACTTGTATGTGTGTAGATTAGAAAGAGGTAAGATAAAGGATCTGCAGTATTTTATGAAGTATTAATCGTACAAAGGTCAGTTTTATACAAGTAGAAGTGTGTATTTACCTGGCTGTCAGTAATGGCTACGCCTCTCTATTTGGACTGGTAGATCTCGGCAGACTGGCAACTTTAACACTAGAACCGCCAACGGGGAAATTGTACCCGCAGCTGTTTTTTTATTGTATGTAACTTTTTTTCAATAAAATATTAACGTCTCCCAGTCCGTGACTTTTCCTGAAAGTGTGTTGTGTAACACCCTGTGTTGTTAAAAATGGTCAATATGAAGTCAGATTGAAAAAATCGCCAAAAAAATGGATATTTATACCTATTTCCGCCAGCGGGTAATATTTACCTCATAGAAATGCAGCGCTCCTCGCGCTATTGATTTTCGCGATCAAAATTATCAAAATACTACGGAGGGAAGATATTTTTGTTTGGAGGGGAACCTCGCGAGTGTGTGTGTTTGCATTTGTGTGTGTTGTGTTTGTTTCCCAGAGAAAACCCTCACGAGACACACCGGCTGTTGTTGTGCCTGCTGTGATGTTAAATTACTCCGTTCTCCGCTTGTAATTATGCCGAAGCTTCAAAGTTATATTTATCATCTGAATTTGCCGAAACAAGTTTAATATTCTGAAAGCCAAGACTTTGTTTAATTTAAATCAGATGAAAACAAACCGTAACAGACCCTGCCGTGTTATCTATTACTATACTCTAACGGCCCGTCCACACAGCGGCGTGCGTTGACGCTTCCCCATTCACTTTGAATGGGGTGACGTCACTTTTAGCCGAAATGCATCGTGGGAAGCGACGTGGAGCGTAGCTGGCGTGGCTCGCTGCAAAAGTTGAGCAATGTTCAACTTTTGACGCCTCGGCGGAGGCGTCAGCCAATCGAATCATATGCCAGTACAAGCTCTAGCCAATCAAACCGCTGCTTGTGTGTCAGGGGCGGGAGATTCATGTGATTGGTTGTTGGTCGAGTTTCAGACACGCCCGCCGGCAAGCGTCAGCGCACGCCGCTGTGTGGACGGGCCGTTACGTTCATAATTTCAGCCGGAGGGAGGGGGGGCGGCGCTGCTGGAAGAGCAGAGTGCGAGTGAGAGGTGCCTGTCTTCGTCTCTTTACAAGCTTCAAGAATGTACTTTATCGTGTGATTTTGGAAATAAAAGTTTCATATTCTGAAAGCCAAGACTTTGTTTGTTTAAAATCAAACAAAAAACCCGAACCCTGAAAAAATAATCCTGTTGTAGATACAGGCCACTTGTAGACATTTACTTTATCAGACCCTCATAAAATCAGGTGAGTGCTGAGGCCTGTACTACGAAGCTGGTTCTCTTTTTACCGGGCTAGATCTTCATGAGAGCTGTGATGAAACACAGAGACCCAGACGTAATAGTATACTGTACTGTACGATATTATTTTCGAATCAATAATTTCACAAAATATGATAATAACCATTTTTCCTCCTGGTCTCTCGCGCCCCCCCCCTGTCATGCCTCTGCGCCCCCCACTTTGGGAACCACTGAGTTATGTTATGTATTTTTTCTGTCATTTCCTGTTTTATTTTGTACTCACCTCTTGTCTTTCATTTCAGGCCCTGTTTCTTCCTCCTCTTGCGTGTTTTCCCGCCATCATCAGTGTCTGCCCCGCCCCTGATTGTTTCCACCTCTCACCTCATGTTTAAATAGTCCTGTCTCTCCCCTGTCCTGTGTCAGTTCGTCTCGTTTGTTTCCCCGAATGGTCGTGCCGAGCCTCAGCTCTGAAAGGATCGCTTTCCACTCATGTCAGGTTTTGTTATTTTGTTTATTTTGTTTATTTTGTTACGCTAGTTTTTTCGTCCTTGTGAGCGCGTTTTGTTATTTCCACCACCTACTCTGTTCAGAGGGATTACCTGACATGTTAAAATAAATAATTTTTTTATTACATTCAAAACTTTGTCTCTGGGTCGTGGATTTGGGTTCATCAGTTTGCGTCGAGGTCCTGACATAGTGTACTTACAGCAATGTTTATACATGTACAGACTGTCCCTAGTACTGTCAGCTACTTCACATTTCTCTTGAGTAAAAGTACATTAATATCGGCAAAATGTACTTAAAGGTTTCAAAGTGAATGGCCCCCTTCAACTTTTTATATTACGATAAAAGGTTATTTTATTCCAGTAGTAAACAAAGTACCTTAAAAGCACCACTATACAATTGTCCTTACATGTTCTGTTACATGTAAGGACAATTTTATAGTGGTGCTTTTAAGGTACTTTGTTTGCTACTGGAATAAAACAATGAAAATAACAGGATTCAGTAACAGGAAGTGAGCAGTTAGTGTCCTTAGTTATAATCTGTAATCTATTCATCGGTTTGTCTGTAGCTAACACCAATATGGTGCAAAACATTTTAAAATACTTTTATCAAACATTTGAAAAGAAAAGGCATTTGTATCGGTGTTAATAAATTAAATAACAGATTGCAGTCGACAACCTCTCCATCATTCATTTAATATACCCAATGGCATATATCTTATAAGCACTGTGACTACCGTACTTTTCGGACTATAAAGCATATAAGCCGCAGCAGCTAAACTGTCCGTCTGTCTCGCTCTCGTTCCGTCTCTCGGTTCCACTTTTACTTTGGCGCGCTACCTGCCTCTCTCTTTTCCGGCCTCCAGCTTTTCCTGCTGGAGCCCGCCCCTTAAAGGTGGCGGGCGCGGACCGGTCCTAGAGCCCATCGCGTTAAAGGTGGTTAATTTTACCTGTACAATCCATAGATTTAGGAGGTTCCCTAGTGGCCGTTAGCTGTACAACAAAAATGGGGAAGAAAGTCGCGGCTTATAGTCCGAAAAGTACGGTACTCTTTTGTGCCAACATTTCTCCAGACTTACGGTTCATGTATGACCTTGAACTTAGACTCATCTTCTTCTTCTTTCGTGTAACGTCAGAGGTCCAACTCGTGTTGTATAGCCATGCCCGCATCTCTGGTCCTAAGTCGAAGAGGCTGGCTTCCGATGGCGGTCTGTATAAAGGGCAGGTGGTTATTATATGTTCGGCAGTCTGTTCAGGGTCACCGCACTCGCATGCAGAACTGTCTGCCAGGCCTCTTCATTGATGTTTTGAAGCGACCGACCCCATGATGGTAAATGTAAGAAGCCATTACTTTAACATATATATGTGCACAGCAATTTCACAGTTTCCATGTCTCTGAAAGGGTCCAATCAGTCCTTCAGAGCTGAAGTGCAAAGTGCTATGAGTAACAACACACACACACACACACACACACACACACACACACACACACACACACACACACACACACACACACACACATCTAATGGCTGTGAGTCGATCGTTCAAGTTACAGTACACACACACACACACACACACACACACACAGACACACACACAGCTAATGGCTGTGAGTCGATCATTCAAGTTACAGTACACACACACACACACACACACACCACACACCACACACACACACACACACACACACACACACCACTCTAACTTCACACATGTCAATCACTTGTTGTAAAGGTTACAAGTTTACAAGGAAACGGGGAAACATAACTTTGAGCACTGGAGATAATTCTATATCATTACAGCGGTTGTCCTCCGCTTCACAAACTTTTATCTTTGGGGGAATGGGATAATAAAAGTTTCTGAGTAATTGTATGAATAATGTCCTAACTTTCATTCAAATAACCATGTCATTTCGTTCTTATTCAAGGAAGAATACCTCGATGTTTAGTTGGAAAATGTTCAAAAATAATACTAATTAAAGCTGCAAGCAGCGTTGAGCGGGTCTTCGACGTTCCGCAGGCTGTTGTCCGCACGTCGACGTGTCTAGGTGTCTCGAGGACTCGGCCGATCGGACAAAATATTTAGGAGTTACAGCAGTAACAGCGACACCGTGTTTCATGGCGGGTGATCTGTCGCCATGGCAACGGCATATGATGACATCCCAGACATCGAGCTGTTGAGGGCCGGACCATTAATGATAGTCTGAAGTCTGGTGCTGTTTGGATGATTTTCCATTGACTTACAAGAACATCGTATTTTTTGGCGTTTCCATGGAAACGGCATTCGTTGAGATTTCAGATTTCACTTGGAGCTGTTGAGGCATGGACCATCAGCCATCATATGAAGTCTGGTGCCGTTTGGAACCTTTTCCATTGAATTAGGACAACACCGTGTTTTATGGCGAGGGAAGCGTTGCCATGGAAACGGCATACGGTGAGATTTCAGATTTCACGTAGAGCTGTTGAGGGCCGGACCATTAGCCATCATATGAAATCTGGTGCTGTTTGGAACCTTTTCCATTGAATTAGGACAACACCGTGTTTCACGGCGAGGGACGCGTTGCCATGGAAACGGCATACGTTGAGATTTCAGATTTGACTTGGAGCTGTTGAGGGCCGGACCATTGATGATAGTCTGAAGTCCGGTGGTGTTTGGATGATTTTCCATTGACTTACAAGAACATGGTATTTTTTGGAGTTTCCATGGAAACGGCATTCGTTGAGATTTCAGATTTCACTTGGAGCTGTTGAGGCATGGACCATCAGCCATCATATGAAGTCTGGTGCCGTTTGGAACCTTTTCCATTGAATTAGGACAACACCGTGTTTCACGGCGAGGGACACGCGTCCCTCGCCGTGAAACACGGTGTTGGGAACGACAAATGGTTATTTCACGTAGAGCTGTTGTGGGCCGGACCATTTGAGCTTTTTGATTACAGATTTGAAAACATCGTTGCTTGCACAATGTGCACAAAGTAGCACAATTGCACAATTGCACAATGCTGCAGCCTAGCAGCTGATCTCAGAGCACGCTCCCCTCTCCTGCAGGGGGGCGTGGTCAGCTGCAGCTCACAGAATCAGCCCCCTGCAAAAACAGCGCTGGAAAGAGCAAATGGAGCGAAATGAGGCATGGCATTTGATTTAATTATAAAAGGTATAATATGTGGTAAACTGTAAAGAGCCCTTTGGGAGCCGAAAGAGCCGGCTCTTCTTGGTGAGCCGAGCCAAATGATGAGGACTCAGAGACACGAGGAGAGCTGGAGCTCTGATGGAGTCAGGACTCAGAGACACGAGGAGAGCTGGAGCTCTGATGGAGTCAGGACTCAGAGACACGAGGAGAGCTGGAGCTCTGATGGAGTCAGGACTCAGAGACACGAGGAGAGCTGGAGCTCTGATGGAGTCAGGACTCAGAGACTCGAGGAGAGCTGGAGCTCTGATGGAGTCAGGACTCAGAGACTCGAGGAGAGCTGGAGCTCTGATGGAGTCAGGACTCAGAGAGGCGAGGAGAGATGGAGCTCTGATGGAGTCAGGACTCAGAGACACGAGGAGAGCTGGAGCTCTGATGGAGTCAGGACTCAGAGACACGAGGAGAGCTGGAGCTCTGATGGAGTCAGGACTCAGAGAGACGAGGAGAGCTGGAGCTCTGATGGAGTCAGGACTCAGAGAGATGAGGAGAGATGGAGCTCTGATGGAGTCAGGACTCAGAGAGACACGAGGAGAGCTGGAGCTCTGATGGAGTCAGGACTCAGAGAGACAAGGAGAGCTGGAGCTCTGATGGAGTCAGAACTCAGAGACTCGAGGAGAGCTGGAGCTCTGATGGAGTCAGGACTCAGAGACACGAGGAGAGCTGGAGCTCTGATGGAGTCAGGACTCAGAGACACGAGGAGAGATGGAGCTCTGATGGAGTCAGGACTCAGAGACACGAGGAGAGCTGGAGCTCTGATGGAGTCAGGACTCAGAGACACGAGGAGAGCTGGAGCTCTGATGGAGTCAGGACTCAGAGACAGGAGAGCTGGAGCTCTGATGGAGTCAGGACTCAGAGAGACACGAGGAGAGATGGAGCTCTGATGGAGTCAGGACTCAGAGACACGAGGAGAGCTGGAGCTCTGATGGAGTCAGGACTCAGAGACACGAGGAGAGCTGGAGCTCTGATGGAGTCAGGACTCAGAGAGACACGAGGAGAGCTGGAGCTCTGATGGAGTCAGGACTCAGAGAGACTCGAGGAGAGCTGGAGCTCTGATGGAGTCAGGACTCAGAGAGACTCGAGGAGAGATGGAGCTCTGATGGAGTCAGGACTCAGAGACACGAGGAGAGCTGGAGCTTTGATGGCAAACACTGACGGTTTATTTGGAGCTTCGGCCGGAGAATTCACAAGACATGTCACGAGTTGACCACACGGTAGAGATGCCACAATCAATTCTGAAGAGCCCTCCTGTAGCTCCAGGTTTGAGTTCAGAGAGTAATAATCAACATTCTTCAACAGATAGACTAAACAGCTGAGGACACTGAATCACAGTTGCTGTCGCTTATGGCTCGAGGGTCATCTCCACCCCGAGAAGGATGCTCCAGGTGTCCCACAGCAATAACTATCTCTGACCGAGAGCTGCCCGGTCACAAACTGGTAACAACAACAACATTGAGGGAGATAATGGCTGGGCAGCTGCGTCAGAGGGCGAAAGGGAAACATGTATACAGAATTATTCCCTGACAAATACTTGATATGGGATTCAAAAATACAAAAGCTTTATTTTCATAACAGCAACATACGATATATTTCGGACATACGATCGTTAAAGTGAAATGCAGGAATAAGTGCATTTGTATTTTACGTCTGAGTAATCCTTCTGCTGAACAACTTCCTGCCTATGAAAATGTAAATGAATTACGTCCAACCTTCATCATTTTTTGTATATTTTATTTAGTGTTTCTACTCCATGTAAATGCGAAGGGGAAGCCTCTCCTCAGCAGCAACCCACTGTGTCCAGAGCCCATTCAAGCCCACGAAGCAGTTTGTGTTCCTGACATCAAGAAGCCTTTGCAATATTCACGGCTTCCTTGAGCCGCAGAACAATGAGGATAACACTGATGGCCGTAATGATGGGCAGTAATAAAAACCATGATGGCAATCAGAGAGGCTGATTGAGAGGGGGGGGTGGGGGGAGGAGAGAGGGGGGGGGGCACTGAGAGGAGAGAGAGGGGTGATAAGAAAAATGGAGGGGGGGAGACTAGGCAATCAGAGAGAGGAGGAGAGGGTGGGGGAGGTTTGTAGATTTAATTGCAGTGCAGTTGAGGCAATCGTGTGTGTGTGTGTGTGTGTGCGTCCAATATGTGTGTGTGTGTCTCCAACATGTATGTGTGTGTGTGTGTCTCCAACATGTATGTGTGTGTGTGTCTCCAACATGTATGTGTGCCTCCAATATGTGTGTGTCTCCAACATGTATGTGTGTCTCCAATATGTGTGTGTGTGTTTCCAATATGAGTGTGTGTCCAATATGTGTGTGTCTCCAATATGTGTGAGTGTGTATGTGTGTGTGTCTCCAACATGTGTGTGTGTGTCTCCAACATGTGTGTATGTGTCTCTAATATGTGTGTTTGTGTCTCTAATATGTGTGTGTGTCTCCAATATGTGTGTGTGTGTGTGTGTGTGCATGTGTGGGTGTCTCCAATATGTGTGTGTGTGTGTCTAACATGTGTGTGTGTGTCTCCAATATGTGTGTGTGTCTCCAATATGTGTGTGTGTGTGTGTGTGTCCAATATCCCCTAGCCAGACATTAGCTGCAGTGGTTCATTTATCACTGTCAGCTCTGGAGCTCCAGGGGGAGGGATCAGGGGATTCAGTCCCAGGATGGAGCTCCTCTCTGGGCTTCAGGCCGCGTCGTGAGACCCCGCTCTGAACAGGATATCTAAACACGTTCTAAACATCATCTTGTGGCTTATGACAAAATACTTGCAAGGATTTCACTCAAGATGTTTAATAATAGACAATTGGAGCTTTATAATTGTTCTTATTATTAGAATAGACATAAATAGCACAGTATATGAGTAAAGTGTCATTGTGAGTGTGTTAGCATGCTAAGGTTAGCATGTATAAGAGCCCCACTCAGATCAGCATATAAATACTGTCGTAGTTGTTTCTGATGCATCCAATTCCAGGTTTACTGACATCCTACCATCAGGTCTGCTGATTACATGTCTACGTTGGATATCAGTCAAACAAATCAGCAGGATTTGGATCAAATAAGGTGCCAGGTTTAGTCTGAAGAATATCAGCGTATTCTGGGAATGGCAATGGGCATCGTGTGCAGCCGTGTTTCCTCCGTGAGGCGGTTTGAATATTCGTTCCGCAACACTCACTCACAGCCTAGGACCGGTCGATCGGTCCATCATCAGGCGTCCTGGTTCGAGTCTGGCCAGAGACCGGCCGCTTCCCTTTTCCTATCTCTCCTTTTTTGTCTTAAATCTTGTCAACTCAGAGTTTCTTGTTCTGGCTGCAGCCATTCCTCTTTCTGGGGAACAATGGAAGGAGATCATGTCCAGTTCAGAGCCGGTGACGCAGGAGCCTGACTCAGCATCTCAGGCAGCGCCGTGTGCAGGGTGACGCACACACACCTCTGCTTTATCCGGACTGGAAGAGCCGTTTATCCATGGTTTACACTCTGATGTGCAGCTTTAGGATGTGAGCTAATGGAATTGTAATTATTTAATATAGTACATTATATATGAACATACATTCACAGCTGCCCTATTTATTTTGACTTTGCTGTTGGATATTTTATTGTTTCCTGCGGTTTTACGACGAATTAAAAAGTGATGAAAGGTGTGTGTGTGTGTGTGTGTGTGTGTGTGTGTGTGTGTGTGTGTGTGTGTGTGTGTGTGTGTGTGTGTGTGTGTGTGTGTGTGTGTGTGTGTGTGTGTGTGTGTGTGTGTGTGTGTGTGTGTGTGTGTGTGTGTGTGTGTGTGTGTGTGTGTGTGTGTGTGTGTGTGTGTGTGTGTGTGTGTGTGTGTGTGTGTGTGTGTGTGTGTGTGTGTGTGTGTGTGTGTGTGTGTGTGTGTGTGTGTGTGTGTGTGTGTGTGTGTGTGTCCAGATGTCACCATGGATAGGCCTGTTCTGTGATCAGGGTTATTATTGTGACAGGATTTTGGGAGCTGCATAAAAACCACTGCGAGGCACGCTTACTCACACACACACACACACACACACACACTTTTGTACCTAAATTGAAGTGGGTAGCTGTTTGATGTGAAGTGTCCTGAAGTGCTTTCTAACCTTGTTCGCTGCTCTTTGCCGCTAAACAAAAGAAAATCAGTTGCAAATCTAAAACGGTCAGAAACGAGCTTTAATATGGCGGACATAAACCCCATTATGCTCTTGGACGAATGTTCAAACATCAGCGATACTTTTGACCGTTTTTACCACGGAAGAGTTTCAGTTGAGCAGCGAGATATTTTGTGTATTTTAAGACGCACACATCCTCTAGGTTTCTGTGCATAGTGCTGTGACGGTATCGTTTTGAGTCTCTCTCACACACACACACACACACACACACACACACCACACACACACACCACACACACACTGTAGCTTTCACACGAGAATATAAATTCAATTAATCAACAAGACGTGTCGTTATCGGTCCCCGTGAGATAAAGGCGACCACGAGAACAGGCATTTCAAAGGAGTGCCGGATAATTACTTTCCAGACAAATGGATTGTTGTGTGTGTGTGTGGTGTGTGTGTGTGTGTGTGTGTGTGTGTGGTGTGTTGTGTGTGTGTGAGAACTGTAATGAATGTTTTCAAACAGGTATTCATTTTATATCTCTGTGTTTCTTGTGTACGGGAAATGTTATATCTTCCGTCTTAGCCTTGCGTGGTTGTGTGGGATTAATATCATGTGTGTGTGTGATATTAAATGTTATCATCTAAGGTGTGTACATTTCAGAGCTTGAATGTGTTTTAGAGGAACATCAAGAAATAGGTGACATGTTTTGTTTCCAGATCCTGTCTTTTTGTAAATCATGCTCTCCTTACACACACACACTCACTCACTCACTCACTCACTCACTCACTCACTCACTCAGCCTCATTAGTATTCTGTCTGGACTTATTGTCTTTCCCCACTGACATTTACATTTAAAGTGTGTGTGTGTGTGTGTGTGTGTGTGGTGTGTGTGTGTGTGTGTGTGTGTGTGTGTGTGTGGTGTGTGTGGTGTGTGTGTGTGTGTGTGGTGTGTGTGTGTGTGTGTGTGGTGTGGTGTGTGTGTGTTGTGTGTGTGTGTGGTGTGTGTGTGTGTGTGTGTGTGTGGTGAGTGGGCGTGTGGGTAATGAGCATGCCTTCACTCGTCCCTGAAGGCAGCCATTACTTACGCACACTGAAGATAATATGAGAGGAGGAGGACGAGTATCTGCCCCAGTATTAAGGTGCAGCATCATAAATTAAATTAAATTATCATTGTACAATCATCCAGATATACAAGTACTTATTCAGCATGGACCAAGGTGCAGCAGTATATAAAAGCTTCAATCATATAAACGGTATTCAGTCGTTAAGGGTAACCACCAAACAAAGCATTTTGATAAACGGTTTTAATTCGACACAATATCTGGTCAGGAAACAAATGGTTTAGTTTAAGTGCACATAATAATACACCCGAAAAGTATTAAACATATTCCACAAAGAAATTCTGCAATATCCCACGATAATATTGCTCTTGTTGTGTTCTTTAGTATCTGCGTGCGTGCACGAGCGTGTGCACGCACCAAGTTGAAAAGAGAAATCTGCATGTAATGGCAGAGTCGTGAATGTCATTATATACTTCATGACATTCACGACACAATCTGTTTTTTTGACCTTTTCCTGAAAAAGAAAACGTTTCAACGAGGCTAATGAAAAATGAATATTCAACTTACACTCCCAGTTACATGCAGCCGTAAATATATCGTGTGTGTGTGTAAAAAAAGGGGGAGAGTGTGTGAGGAGGGGGGTCCAGATGTTTAGTTCATTCTCATTTTACCCCTTCCCATTTCTTTTAATCCATGTCCCTCCCCCACAGCATTGTACAGCAAGCCATCTGCACACACACACGCACGCACGCACGCACACGCACACGCTGACCCACTTAAACAGCAGCTCTGTCTCTGCAGCTGCATTCACTCCAATCAGCACAGAGCCAGAGGTGCGGCAGGACTCATCTGAGGCCACCCAGCCACCTGGCAGAGCTAACACACATTAGCATTAGCATGCTGGGGGCTCTGTGTGTGTGTGTGTGAGAATTCAATACTTACACTAGTACCAGTTCGTGTTGGTGGTGTAATCTAATGAAAATCAGTTTTTCATTTAAAATATATTCCCTACTTGCTCCTGTTTTTCTTTATTGATTTCCCAAATGCTGCTTTTTTCATTATGCTAATGCTATATGTTATATTATGCGCTTTCTTGTGTGGATTTATTATATTCTAAGCTCTTTCATCAAAGAGTTGTAAAAAGGTCAACTCATTCGTTGTGCATGTGGCGAGCGGTTTGGAACTGAAGCTGATCTTGAAGGATTTCTTTGTCCAGTCTTTTCAGAACTTTTATCCATTTAAAAAAACTCAAATAACCTTGATGAGAATCAGTGGAGCTTACTATCGTACAAATGGTGGCCTACAATGTCATGTTGCAAAGATTCCTGAGCTATTGTGTACAGACAATGTATTAAAAAAACGAATTTCTCTCACATTTAAAATGTTTCATCGTAGGTGCCAACAACGCCGTCGATCTCTTATGTTCCGTCTTCCTGTCTTTGTCCCGCAGCCAAACACGATGTGAACGGCAACCAGACTGTTCCACCTTTTCCAGAGGGGACAGAGATGGCCACGTTTGGTGAGTGTCAAAAAGATACCATGGAGGAGGCTGTGGCTCAGTGGTTAGTGTGATGGACTTCGAATCAGGGGGTAGCAGGTTCGAGTCCCACTGCAGTCAGCATGTCGTTGTGTCCCTAGACGCGTCAGCCCCAAATGGCTCCTGTGGGGAGTGTCCACATACTGAGTGTGCTTTGGATACGTCTAACGTGTAATGTAAAATCTAGTTTCACTGTTGATTTTCTCAAGTGGCAACCATTTTATATCATCTAGTTTTATGCTAGTTACGCTTATTTACATATATGAAGTCGTGTTTTAAATTAAACATATTAACTTGCTCCAAGACTGAATGTGTGTTGTCTACTAACGGGCCTTTACCGTTAAATACTTGACCATATCTTCACCTCTTCTCAGAGTCCACAGTAATGGTTTCCCCTTTACATTTTAAAAGTAAGATTTCAACATCATCATCATAATTGACACATACGAAGAGGTAACCTTCAAAATGTCAAGCTGGAAACAAAGACACTTTGCGATGTTGGACTCAAACAACGACTCAATATCTGTAGTAAATGCTCGTCCATCGATTTACAGTCGAGCACCAGTTGCATAGTCGATCTCACACACAGGACTTTCTCTGCGTGGTTGTCTGTTAAAATTGAAAGGATGTTGAATTCAAAGTATTATTTCCTTTCCATAAAGGGATGGGCTGTTTCTGGGGAGCGGAGAGGAAGTTCTGGAAACAGAAGGGGGTTTATTCCACCCAGGTGGGCTACGCAGGAGGGTACACGGCTAACCCCTCCTACAACGAGGTCTGCACAGGTAACTGCTGCACGCGCGCACGCACACGCACACCACACCACACGCACACACAGTGTACCGGGCAGTGTGTGTTGACAGTCAAAAGGCTGTGGAAAACAAGACACACTTACACAGAACCATCTCCCTCAGGTCCTATTATAGCAGGGCATGGATAAGGCTGCTACTGAAGTCTGACCACTCTGGGCCGTGTGTGTGTGTGTGTGTGTGTCTTAGCATTACTATACTTGTGGGGACCTACATCTGTTTACATAGTCACGTGTGGGGACTCGCCTCCCTTATGGGGACAAATTGGAGGTCCCCATAAGGGTGATCATTCATTTTAGGGTGAAGACTTGGTTAGGGTTAGGCATGTGTTGGTTATGGTTAGGGTTAGGATAAGTCTCCAGGAAATGCATGTAAGTCAATGTAATGTCCCCTGAAGTGATGTATACATTGTGTGTGTGTGTGTGTGTGTGTGTGTGTGTGTGTGTGTGTGTGTTGCATGTCCAGGCCTCCCAGTGATTCCTCCAGCCAGCCAGTTCAGAGTGAATCCTTCATTAGACCTGAATTGCCACCCGTCTCTTTATTTCTTCCATACTTAGTTTCCTCCTGTTCACGTATTCCATATAAACTCAGTCAGAAGTAAACCATGTTTTACTGCCTAAAATAAAAGGTTTTAGTTTAATTGCTCGCTATATTTTCCTTCCCTGCAGAGAACTGAAGCCGTTATCTCTCTTTTCATAGTTTTCAAATCTATATCGAGCAACATGATTTTTACAGAAAACACAACTTGACCAATCAGAATCGAGTATTCGAAGATGCCCTGTAATAATGTAGGTTACACACTCAACCATCATATTTCTATATTCCTATAACTCTCTATCTGTGTATAATGTGTAGACATTGTTGTACACTAGCCTGCTGATTAAGAGAAGGCCTTTATAAAGGATTCTAAAACAAAAAATGCTGCAACAACAACAACAACAACTGGATTTTGAACCTGTGTCTTGGCAGAGTTTAGGAGATGCACTTCAGGAGAGACAGAAAATATTCATTGTTGATTCAATATTTATCACTGTAGGTTTGGAATGTGCTAATTAAATGTGCGTGTTTTTCCTTTTTGCATAAAAGTAATCGCCCTGGGTTCATTCGATGAAAAACAAACACTCACGCTCTACAAACACCTCTAATGTGCAGTTCTCGTTTCAAAGCCACCTCCGTCTACAGTCACATCGTGTTTATTATTACTCGGGGTGTCTGCGGGGTCTTAAAAAGTATTAAAAGTTGATAAGGCAAGGCAAGTTTATTTATATAGCACCTTTCAACACAAGGCGCTTTACAAAAATGAAAGGCATTCAGACAAAGGCATTTAAAAACAGTCATTAAAACGAAAAGATAATAAAAGAAACATTAAAAGAAAAAATACATGAATAAAAAGTACGTGATAAATCAATTTAGTCGAAAATGAAGGCTATTAAAAAGTATTAAAGGGCATTTTCCAAGGTGTTACATTTTGTAGCTTGTCTTTCAGTAAGTATGTGAAATGGTCCAGAGAGGTTGTGTTCTACAGTCTGCCTGAATGTAGTCATGGCGTAGGTGTGTAGTGTGATTCTGTGGAGTTTATTGATGGCGTCCCGTTGGGTTTGACGTCATCTGAACAGGACATCGCACGCTCACTGCTTGATAGCGCGCGAAGCTCCGTTTACACCGGTTGCTAAGCAACATCGTTATGGGGAAATGCAAGTCTGCGTCCAAGTGGTTGGAAGATAAGGAGGAAGGACAATCAATACTGTATATCAGGGGAGTCAAACTCAAGGCCCGGGGGCCAAATCCGGCCCGCGACTTCATTTTATGTGGCCCACAAGAGCTTGCAAAGAATATAATACGTTTATTCTACGGTTAGATGGAACTTTACAGAAGCAGGTTGCCCATAAACTACATGTCCCACAATGCATCTCGTTTTGCACACTGAAGAGAGTTGCAATTATTTATCCTGGACTTCTGCTTTCAGACGTAGATAATTACTATAAGTTATTACCTTAACCGATAATAATCCAATTCAGAGGCAATAATGTAATACAACACATTATTTTATATATCTATTTTGTATTTATATATGTATATTTATATAGTTACAACCGTCCCTTTGAATGCAACCATAATGCTAATGTGGCCCGCGATGAAATTGAGTTTGACACCCCTGCTGTATAAAGTCAATGTGAGGTAAAGTGTGTCGCCAAGGTAACCGGTTAGAACTCCACGTGGCGATGAGGTCTTAAAATGTATGGACAGGGTCTTAAAAGATGTCTTAAAAGGTCTTACATGTGACTTCAGGATTCCTGCAGACACCCTGTTACTGTGAATAGCTTATGACCATGATCGCGTTGGCGTTGGCTCACAGAACTGTTCAACAAGCTACACGGCCTCGTGTGCTTTTAAATCAACATTTTTTGCGAGCATTAAATCATATATTCATCATCACGCCTTCCCGGAAGATCCACATTTGAACTTTTGAATATGTTCTGTCATATGTTTTTATTGTATTAAATAACTATAAGTATACAAAAAATGCAGTAAAAAGTACGATATTTCCCTTTTGAAATGTGTAGTAAAATGTATATATTTAGCATGAAATGAAAATATAATAACATTAAGTACAAATATGTAAACATATGCGTTAGTAAACTTACAGTCGAGCACTGTAATATCATGTATGTGTGTGTTTGTAAATAATTGTCTTAACTCATAACTCTCAAACACATTAAGTTATATGACATGATGAGGAGATGAGATCATTCCAGTGGACAACAACTCTCCACTCTGCGTCCAGCTATTACTTTATTTCCCGTCTTGTCCGAGATGAATTTATTCCTGGGAGATCGCCATGCAGAGGCATTCATTTAATATTGACCGTTGCCCTGTCTCTGTTCGCCAATATCTACAGGAGGAATCCATAAGTCCTGATATTAAAAAAGTAATAAAACAGAGAGAGACAGGAGAGGAGTGGAGGGGAAATGAGAGGCAGGAAGAAGATGAGGAGCAGCGTAATGGGTCGCACTCATTACCATCAGCTGCTGTCCGTAGGCTGTATGAGACTTATTACATAAAGGGAAAAAGCACGCATGAATTATTTAAAAATCAAGTACACACCCAGGGGGAAAACGTAGCAGCATTTTCCAAGAAGGTCTACAAATAAAAGTATTACTTACATTTTTTAATGAATCCAAAAATATTTAAAGGGGACCTATCATGCAAAATGCACTTTGTGATATCTGTTACTGTATACATCAACATGTGTCCCCGGTGTGTCGGGGAACTCACGCAGCGTCAGAAAACAAAACCCTCTCTCTTTTCCTCCGTACCCAAATCTCTAAAAACGGGGAACAACGGAGCTGATCCAGATTTGCGTCCGATATGACGTGATATCTGAAATGTGAACCCACGGCCCAATCAGAAACGTTGCTATCAGAAACAATGCCTGACTGTTTTGGACGTAATATGGTCGGTGTTTGCATTAGCATCGCTAACACTCAGAGCTAACCTGTACTGGAGAGCATGTGTGTGAAGAAGCAGGAAGTAGAAAGGAACTCACCTTGTGGTATAACCGGCAAGAGAGAAAGCCTTTGAGCTCCAGACTGTTTCAGAGCCTTGATAATCCATTATATGGCGTTTCATCACGGCAGCATTTAGTTTAGACGGTAGCTGCCGGGTCCCGCATAAGCTCCGCCCCCTCCTTTTAAATGTTGTATCAATTTCAATTTTTTTTAAGGCTTTATCCCCAAATCAGCACTTTGAAACAGGAAGTGAAACAGAGGGATATGAGGCATGGCTGGAACGGGTGATCTGTTTGGTATTTTGAGCAAAACACTTCATAGACATGTTTTTTATAAATGTATATATATCTGAGAGACCTATGCTATTGCCTACAAATATCACGATGGGTGACCTTTAATTAAAACACGGAAAAATTATTTGACAAAAGTTTCATAAATTCTTCCTGACCTTGGAATCAGTCGACTGGTTCCAACTCAAGCTGCACTTATTTTACGAGCTTTTGTCCCTTTATTTAACCATAGGGGAGTATGTGGCTCAGTGGGTAGTGTGCTGGACTTCAAATCAGGGGGTAGCAAGTTCGAGTCCCACTGCAGTCAGCATGTCGTTGTGTCCCTGAGACACTTCACCCCAAATGGCTCCTGTGGGGATTGCCCACAGTACTGAAGTAAGTCGCTTTGGATAAAAGCGTCTAACGTAATGTAATAACATAACTTTGACAGTTTCAAGACAATTAAATAAACCTTGTCAAATGAGGAGGTGAGCATGAGAGGAAAAAGAAGCACTATAAGTGGACCTTAAGTTTTGTCAACTGCAGGATAATACTGCTCATATTCTGCAGGCAAGACGGGTCACAGTGAGGTGGTGAGAGTCGTCTTCCACTCAGAGAAGACCAGCTTCTCCAACCTGCTCAAAGTGTTCTGGGAAAGCCACAACCCGACTCAAGGTAGGAACTCAGACACGTATACACTCATAACTACACCTTTACAGAAGATTAGGAGATTTCATCGATAAACAGTTTGAAATGTGCCTGAAAGAAAGAAGACTTGGAAGAAACTGTATGCATACTTGTTCTTTTTGGTCCCGTTCGTACCCGCACTATTTAGGACCTCAGGTCCAGCAATATTTTCTTCTGTAAGCACCAATAAATATCCACAACAAGTCTTACTTGTTGGAGCACTTTGGATGAGCAGCTATAGCTTACAGTGTGAGAGTTAACATTTAAAATCAAATTTGGAACGGCAAAATGTTTGAATGGTAAATGTCTGCAAGCAAGCGGATAAGAATGATTGTCAGCACTGTCCTGTCGTTAGTGTCAGGCACAATGAGTTTACATGTATACAGTCAATATATATATATATGTTTTCCCTTCCCCCCCTCCCGGTCCTAGCTAGTAAATTAAATAACTAACTAAATAAAATGGATACATGTATAGTAAAAGTAAAGTAATGTAGAAGATAATATTAAAAGAAAATGTATAGATAAGGGAATAAAGAATAGTAACAGTAATACTTCTACTTATATACTCACATATGTATACCCACATATACACATACATGTGTGTACATACCCACAAACATGTACACATGCACATACATACACGTACATACATACATACATACATACACACACACACACACACACACACACATACATACATACATACATACATACATACATACATACACACACACATACACACACACATACATACATACATACATACATACATACATACATACATACATACATACATACATACACACACACATACATACATACATACATACATACAAAGACAGAACAAATACATAAAATAAAAAATAAATTCATATACAAATAAAAAATAAATAAAAAACATACACATACATTCGTAGTTCTCCCCCTTTCTTCTTAATTTAGTGTCTTAAGTTCAGCTATGTAGGCTATGTGACATTTTGACCCATAGGCTGCACACGATCAACAGACCTAAAGGTGCATGAGATCAAAAGTCAAGCATTCATAAGGATGTATACTCTGTAACACACATATGACATGTTTGATATCTCTAGAGCCAGATCAATGAGTGGCTACAACCTATAAGCTGACATTGAAATAATAAAATAATCAGCATTCAGGTTACATCAAGAGGGACACGTCTTTTTCATGGAAAATGCCGTCGGCTGTTGTTTTCAGGTGATGTTATTTTGCCTGAGATAAGATATGAGGAGGACAAAGGCACGTCAAGTCAGCTGAAATCTGTGTGTGTGTGTGTGTGTGTGTGTGTGTGTGTGTGTGTGTGTGTGTGTGTGTGTGTGTGTGTAGGGATGAGACAGGGGAACGACGCAGGGACGGAGTACCGCTCAGCCATCTACGTGGAAACAAAGCAGCACCTCGAGGAAGCCTTGGCCTCCAAAGATCAATACCAGAAGGTACTCGCATCCATCCACCTATCAGCATCTATCAGAACAGTGAAGAGGTTTTAAAGTGGAGTTGTGTGAGGCACATCCATAGTCTGTGGCGTGCTCACAGTAGATGGCAGTCAGCACAACCCCAGTTTGGAGAAACAGGCAGAAGTATCAGAAAGGATGCTCGGCTACGTGCCGCTGTGGACGGGGCAGTAAAATGCATTCTGGCTACCTAAACAAAATCAGTGTAAGTGTAAGCGATAATAAGAATATTTCCATCCCTCTACATCGCGGTCAGACTTTCTGTCAGGTATCGGAGGCGGTCTCTGCAAAGCTACGAGACTCCACAACAAATGTAACCTTGCAGAATATGGAGTTCCTCAGCATCCTCTGCCTCAATACGTTGGGTTTCATTGTTTCTGTGGCGTCGGTGCGATGAAGCCGTTTCATGCACCGAGTCACACAGAGACACGAAGCTATGTGTGGCAGCGTTAGGCCAGCAGCATCCTTTGTCTGCGAGTTCAAATGACTGTTTACCGTCGTACCTTATTTCAGGTGACTTTAATACGTTATGCTGTTGCTCATGTCCACAGCCTCACGGTGAGTTACTTCCAGCTGACACTCTGACACACTTCCTGTTTCCATTCACTGACTGTGGATACAACCCCGCTTCAAAGCATCCTAAGCATCCTGTCTTTTCTCACCCTCCATTCTTTTCTCTAAATATTCTTCTCAAGCACTGCCTTGTTTTTTTGTATTGGACTCCATTTCCCAGCTGCCCCGTCTGCTGCCTGTACGCATGTAACATGTGTCATATACTGTACGTTCATATGCCTTGAAACCAACACACACGCACGCACACACGCGCACGCACACACACACACACACACACACGCGCGCACACGCACACACACACCCTCTGTTGAACTCTCTCCTGCTGAGACTTCTGCATCCACGATCCCACCAACAGGGCTTGTTGCCATGGAAACTGACAAAGAGGAGGAGTAGAAGGTTACTCTATTCTTTTCTTTTCTACGCTGGTCTGGTCTTCATTCGAGTCCTTTTCTTTCTCCTGTTCCTGCCCCTTTCTTTTGTCTAAAAACCTTGTTTCCTTTGTCAGGATTTGTCTCTGCTGAAGTTTCAAGCTTTTGAATTTGATGTGTAACGAGGAAGCACTATTGTAGTTTTTGTATTGTAGTTGTAGACAAGTTGCATCATTTGGAGATTGTAAGGATGCTTTCAGTTTTAATAAGATACGATTAGCCTTTGCAGAGCAGATATAACGCACTACAGGAAAGGGAACATCTCTTTAAAAATACATCTTACAATACTGACATCGTACAGAGAAGATGTCACACTTCCTGATGTATCAAGATGTTAACATGACATGTAGTATCTGTGGGGGAAGCTTCTGAAGCACTGGGAGTCAGGACTCAGAGACTCGAGGAGAGCTGGAGCTCTGATGGAGTCAGGACTCAGAGAGACACGAGGAGAGCTGGAGCTCTGATGGAGTCAGGACTCGAGACACGGGAGAAGCTGAGCTCTGATGGAGTCAGGACTCGAGACACAAGGATAGCTGGAGCTCTGATGGAGTCAGGACTCGAGGACACAAGTCACGGGCCACGAGTTGACCACACGGTAGAGATGCCACAATCAATCCTGAAGAGCCTCCTGTAGCTCCAGGTTTGAGTTCAGAGAGTAATGATCAACATTCTTCAATAGAGAGACTAAACAGCTGAGGACACTGAATCACATTTGCTGTCGCTTATGGCTCGAGGTCATCTCCACCCCGAGAAGGATGCTCCAGGTGTCCCACAGCAATGACTATCTCTGACCGGGAGGTGCCCGGTCACAAACTGGTAACAACAACAACATGCTAGGGCAGCCCCTCCTTGTTTAACGCTAATGTTCTTTAAGGGTTCATTCAGACGAGACGGCACATTCACAGAACGAGTTAAAAACATCATGATGGCAGAGAAAAGAGACCGTTTTCTCTTACATGATTTGCCATAGAGCTGCAGCTCGTGCCCCAAAAGTATCTACATGTTCAGCTAATGTATACTGAGGTTGATGCACTTCGTTATGTGTGCAGGATGTTTGGACATCGACTTGTGGACATCGACTTGAGATGTAGCTGACGTGAGGAAGTGTGCTTTAGTTCCCTCTTGAGTTGTGATGAAATGTGTTGTTGTGTCGCATCGGCTGTGCGATCTCGGAAGAGTGCATCATTGGGACACAAAAATGCAGAACTACGGTATCTTTCACAATCTAAACAGTAATGTGCTGTGAAATTCTCTGAACACACTCGTGCTCCCAAGAGGATTGACCTTCACGACGGCAGACAGGATTTTGCTACTGAACGTCTTTGTTTTATGCTGTGAGTTTCTTTAGTCCTCAGAGGATGAATCCCAGTCGTTGTGGTGACCTTTCAGCAGATGACGTCGCAGTAAATCACGGGTCTTCAACACGGGGTCTTCAACACGGGGTCTTCAACACAGAGTTTTTTATATGATGCTTTTAGACTTGCATTTAAGATTAGAGATTGGATGGTATCAGAAAGAAATTGGGTTTACAGTATAGGGAGTTTTTGGATTAGTCAAAGGCTTTGCTCAACACAAGGACACGGTTAGTTGTATTCATCGTAAGCTTTTGGCCATTTTTGTACAACTTAGAAACAGTCCAATTTTAAAATCTGTAGGAACAATGCAAGGTGAGACACTTTGCTTTTTGTTCTGGAAACAGCTTCACTGCATCAACATTTCTACTTTGAGACAAGAGCCGCTTTCACACCAAGTACTTTGCCGCACTTAGTTCCCAGCACTTAGTTCCCCCATGGAACTAAAGAGCCGATCGCGTTCACACCGGAATAAGTTCCCTGAGGGAAGATGACGCAAATGAAGCCGCTGACGTCACTTCTTCTTCTTCTGCTTTGGGTTTACTGGCAGGCCGCAAACCACTTCACGGCGTATACTGCCGGCTCCAGTAGAAGCTGCTGGGAGTCCCAGCAGCTTCTACTGGAGTCTTCCGAGTAAATCGCCAGAACGCCGACACCTCCTCATCTCCACCGCTCCCATGTTTTCTTTTGTGTTGCCATAAGTTAGTCTCTCTGCGTTGGTGCGCGGGGCTAATGCTAATAATGCTAATGCTAATAAAGCTAATGCCAGCAAATAAAATGGCGGCTTCACAAAACTTTTCAGAGTTTTACTGGGCGTGGTTTGCAATTCGCCCAGCCAATCAGAAATTGAAAATTTTTTCTCCCATGAAAGTACCTGCTCTCTAGCAGGCACTAAAAATGGGGGGAAAGTTCTCTGAACTAATTTCTCTTTTTGGTGTGAACGCAAAATCCCAGGAACTATCGGAACTAAACGGGAAAAGTACTCCGGTGTGAAAGCGCCAAAAGCCTCTTACACACCAAACTGACACCGCCTCACGTCTCCTGCGTCTTGGCCATCTATCGCCATCTATCGCGCTATCGCCATCTATCGCCATCTATCGCCGTCTATCGCCATCTATCGCCATCGCCATCTATCGCCATCGCCTCTATCCCATCGCCATCTATCGCCATCTATCGCCATCTTGACATCTATCGCCATCTATCGCCATCTATCGCATCTATCGCCTCTATCGCCATCTATCGCCATCTATCGCCATCTATCGCCATCTATCGCCATCTATCGCCATCTATCGCCATCGCCATCTATCGCCATCGCCATCTATCGCCATCGCCATCTATCGCCATCGCCATCTATCGCCATCGCCATCTATCGCCATCTATCGCCATCTATGGACATCTATCGACATCTATCGCCATCTATGGACATCTATCGCCATATATCGCCATCTATGGACATCTATCGCCATTATCGCCATCTATGGACATCTATCGCCGTCTATCGCCATCTATCGCCATCTATCGCCATCTATCGCGACATCTATCGACATCTATCGCCATCTATATCGCCATCTATCGCCTATCGCCATCTATGGACATCTATCGACATCTATCGCCATATATCGCCATCTATCGTCATCTATCGACATCTATTGCCATCTATGGACATCTATCGCCATATATCGCCATCTATCGTCATCTATGGACATCTATCGACGTCTATCGACATCTATCGACGCCGAAGATCGGCTCGGTGTGGTAGATGTATCACATATGCTGAGCTCAGTGCTGCTCCTCAGAGGATGTACCTATTATGACCTGCTATTGCCAACCCAGTGAGTTATATTGTGTCACCCTGAGGTGAATATTACAGAGATAAAGACTTTTGTGTACGTTAGGTGTAATAAGTACATTTCAGTTTTTAGTGTAGATCTTAAGACATTTATTCTTGTGAATAAAATGTCTGTCTACCTTTTTGAATAAGGATCACATTTACTACAACATTGTCCATTATCGTTTGTGATTTTGTTAATGCAGCGAGACAAACAGTAGCTGTGTGTGTGTGTGTGTGTGTGTGTGTGTGTGTGTGTGTCCTGTAATCATAGCTGTAGAAAGCCAGATCAATAGATAGATTCCCTTCATCTAACCACCACATCTCTCTATCAATCTTTCTAGGTTTTGTTTCCTATTTTTCTCTCACCAGATTGTCTCCCCCACCCTCTCCCATCTGTGTGTGCGTGCATGGGTGTGTGAGAGTGTGTGTGTGTGTGTTTCTGTATGTGTGTGTGTGTGAGAGCAGTTGGCCTACAGCAAACACACTCCATGCCAAACCATCTGGGCCTTAAATCTGTCCTCCACAAAAAACGCTTCAGTTGCAAAACTAACGCGTACACACACACACACACACACACACACACACACACACACACACACACACACACACACACACACACACACACACACACACACACACACACCGCGCGCACACACACACCACACACACGCTGACTGTAAGGGTTTGTTTTGATATTGTCCTCTATCTGATGTTTTGCCAAGAAACAAGAGGACATGTCAATAATGCAGTGCTGTGTTTCTCTCTGTCGACTGTTGGTGCAGCTTTCGTCCTCCGTACATTTATTTTGCAGCGCCGGCTTTAAAATATTAACGACCCTGTGCTCCCCAAAAACCTTGGGTGGAGTCCTCCCCCTTGTCTTTGTAGGTGGCTGTCTTTCTTTTGGTCCCTGGAGCCACAATAGCTTCTGCTTTTAACTGCAGCTGCATGTCTTCCTCTCTCCTCCACGCAGCTGGACATGTGAAATGCATCGCAGCACACGCCTCCCAGACACTTGCTGCATTTTTTTAATATCCTCCCTCTTGATCCACAGAGTCAAATAACGCCTTTTTCCTTTGCCACATTTGACTCAAGCACAGATGGAAAGCTGCCAGCAGCGGTGAAAAGAGAGAGGGGAGTCTGGGTCCTTTGGTGTCAGGGTTTTGACGATGTTCTCTGCGCCGTCTGGCTTGATTATATTGTTCACACAGAGTGATTGGGGAATTTGGTGTGTGTGTGTGTGTGTGTGTGTGTAAAGTACAACAGCACTGCAGAAAATTACCTTTCAGGCGGCTGGCGGTTGTCTGCAGCATGAAAGGAGCCTCCCTTTTCTTTCCTTGCCTCCTACCCATCATTAGGGTGTGCACTGCGTCTAAAATGGCAGGTGGAAGTGGGAAACTGTGTGTGTGTGCTTTCTGTAATGCCGTGTGCTCGCTCTGTGGGTGCTAAAGCAGTGTGTACTCATTGTTCTGGCATCTCGCTGCCTCTTGATGCACCTCTCCGGCTACATTTCCTTTTCATGATGGTTCATTCATCTTCTTCGAAACACAAAACAGATGCTTTCTCTTCTCCTTTTCTTTTCTCTCTCCCTCCTCCTTTGTCTATGAAATCCCTCTCCTGTGCTCCGAACATGCCAGCTTCACCTCCTTGCCTTTCCTCTCTCCGTCTCCTGGGTGCTTATCAGTATTGCTCACGTTTTCCCTGCTTTACCAGAGCAGTCGAGGTATTTGCATTTCAAATGAGAAATCCGCTTCTCTGACATGCAAATGAATGGATGTGAACGATGCATCTACAGCAGGCTGCTCGCACGGCAGCAGGACCTGCCCAAAGCAGCGCACTCAAACACGGACGTGGGCAGGGGGGATGTTGGAGAATGCCAATAGACGAGCATTATACAAAATGCAGCCATTTTCTGTTTCACAGGTAGTGCTGGATTGATGGCCCACATTGTCTAGCCTCAAGCTGCCTGTACGCAACACTTTGAGCCGGGAACAGTCCAGCACATTCCTTTCTGTATCAAACGCTCCCCGGTGTCGGCTGGACGGTGGCTTTTAAAAGGTTGTTTCTTTTGAAGAGGATAACAGCTGCAGCAAATTGGACTCACAGCACTTGTATTGGATTAAAGTGGAGACCCAGAACAGAACGGGTCAAACCTGTAAGACCTCAAGTTACCTTAATATCCCACATAAATAAAAAAAACTGAATATTTAATGATTTGTTTTTACATTTAAACCTTTTGCACCAATCCCAAAAGACATATTTCTGCACAATAATGTGTTCCTGCAGGCTATTGATGTCTGCACCTTTCGGTATAACTGTATTTATGTGCCATGGTTTAGTTCTGTGATTATCAATCAATGTTTATTTATACAGCCCAATATCACACATGTGTCTCAGTGGTCTTCACAGTGTGTACAGAATATCAGTATGACAATACGACACCCTCTGTCCTCAGAACCTCTGTCCTCAGACCCTCTGTCCTTAGACCCTCTGTCCTTAGACCCTCTGTCCTTAGACCCTCTGTCCTCAGACCCTCTGTCCTCAGACCCTCTGTCCTTAGACCCTCTGTCCTTAGACCCTCTGTCCTTAGACCCTCTGTCCTCAGACCCTCTGTCCTCAGACCCTCTGTCCTTAGACCCTCTGTCCTCAGACCCTCTGTCCTCAGACCCTCTGTCCTCAGACCCTCTGTCCTTAGACCCTCTGTCCTCAGACCCTCTGTCCTCAGACCCTCTGTCCTTAGACCCTCTGTCCTTAGATCCTCTGTCCTTAGATCATCTGTCCTTAGACCCTCTGTCCTTAGACCCTCTGTCCTTAGACCCTCTGTCATCAGACCCTCTGTCCTCAGACCCTCTGTCCTTAGACCCTCTGTCTTTAGACCCTCTGTCTTTAGACCCTCTGTCCTTAGACCCTCTGTCCTCAGTCCCTCTGTCCTCAGACCCTCTGTCCTTAGACCCTCTTAGACCCTCTGTCCTTAGACCCTCTGTCCTCAGTCCCTCTGTCCTCAGACCCTCTGTCCTTAGACCCTCTGTCCTTAGACCCTCTGTCTTTAGACCCTCTGTCCTTAGACCCTCTGTCTTTAGACCCTCTATCCTTAGACCCTCTGTCCTTAGACCCTCTGTCCTCAGACCCTCTGTCCTTAGACCCTCTGTCCTCAGACCCTCTGTCCTTAGACCCTCTGTCTTTAGACCCTCTGTCCTTAGACCCTCTGTCCTCAGACCCTCTGTCTTCAGACCCTCTGTCCTTAGACCCTCTTAGACCCTCTGTCCTTAGACCCTCTGTCCTCAGACCCTCTGTCCTTAGACCCTCACATCGTACAAGGAAAAACTTCCAGAGAAAACCCACAGTTTAAAGGGAAACATGGAGAAACCTCAGGGAGAGCAGCAGAGGAGGATCCTCTCCAGGACGGACAGACGTGCAATAGATGCTGTGTGTGAATCCAAGAGATAACACATTTACAGCATATAGACCGAATGTTTGGAAATGCATGTGTGTAAAGTAATTATGTATTTTTTCTTATACTTGATTTGACCTCATCTGTTTAGAAGGTTCCATACACAGTACATACATGTGCGTACTTTATAAGTTCCCAGTGTGAATCACGAAGTGCAGCTGCGACAGAGGGAGTCCCTCTCTGCCTCACCGATCGTACCTCCACCCCTCACTCAAATGAGATGTTGGTGTCAGTACAGGAAGTGATTCGTCCGCCGGCAGGCAGCGAACACTGTCCTTTAAGAGCTAGCGTTGGATCTGTTTCTCTCTTTTTGTGACTTTTCTTAAAAACTTTTTGAACAACTTCCGAGTGCTGACGTCAGTAAAGTCGAAATGGATTTCAAACAATTACCACTCACTAACTATTAGAGGTACCAATGTGTGAAATTACCCAGCACCACTTTAAGTCTGATTGTTTCTTTGGACTAAAAATAAAACGGAGAGTGTTTTAGTGTTTCCCCCAGGAGTTGAATCCTCTCAAAGTGAGAGTGCATTCAAAACAAGCCTTTTCACATTAAGCCTGCAAAATAATGCAGTCAACCTTCACACATTGCAATCTGCCTTTACGCTGCTTTCCTTTCCTGTGGCTATCTCTTTTGAGGGTTTAGATTTGCACTCTCATTGACTCACATGTCAAACTCCTGGTCATACATGTATACGAGAGACACAATCATGGACAGCTGGAACAGAAAAAGTAGATCCTGTACAGAAAAGGCTCCAAGAATGGCCTTACAGGAGATTTGAGTAATAAGGCGACGCTAATTAAAAATATATTTTAAGATTGAGAGAATATAAAGAAACTACTATTATAACAACAAAGTCATCGTTTAATGACGTTAAAATAATATAATATTTCAGGAAAAACGTTATTAAGAATATAAAACTAGATCTAAAGGTCACCTATTATGCAAAACCCTCTTCTTCATGTCTCTTCTACATCAACATGTGTCCCCTCTTCTTCCTCTCATGTCTCTTCTAACATCAACATGTTCCCCTCTTCTTACATGTCTCTTCTACATCAACATGTGTCCCCTCTTCATTCCATGTCTCTTCTACATCACATGTGTCCCCTCTGCTCTTCATGTCTTCTTCTCTACATCAACATGTGTCCCCTCTCTTCATGTCTCTTCTACATCAACAGTGTCTCTCTCTCTCCATGCTCTTTCTACATCAACATGTGTCCCCTCTACTTCATGCTCTTCTCATCAACACGTGTCCTCTCTCTTCTACATCAACATGTGTCCCTCTTCTTCATGTCCTTCTACATCAACATGTGTCCCCTCTTCTTCATGTCTCTTCTACATCAACATGTGTCCCTCTTCTTCATGTCTTTCTACATCAACATGTGTCCCCTCTCTCTTTCATCATGTCCCCTTCTTCACTACATCAACATGTGTCCCCTCTTCTCCATGTCTCTTCTACATCAACATGTGTCCCCTCTTCTTCATGTCTTTTCTACATCAACATGTGTCCCCTCTTCTTCATGTCTCTTCTACATCAACATGTGTCCCCTCTTCTTCATGTCTCTTCTACATCAACATGTGTCCCCTCTTCTTCATGTCTCTTCTACATCAACATGTGTCCCCTCTTCTTCATGTCTCTTCTACATCAACATGTGTCCCCTCTTCTCCATGTCTCTTCTACATCAACATGTGTCCCCTCTTCTTCATGTCTTTTCTACATCAACATGTGTCCCCTCTTCTTCATGTCTCTTCTACATCAACATGTGTCCCCTCTTCTTCATGTCTCTTCTACATCAACATGTGTCCCCTCTTCTTCATGTCTCTTCTACATCAACATGTGTCCCCTCTTCTTCATATCTCTTCTACATCAACATGTGTCCCCTCTTCTTCATATCTCTTCTACATCACCTGAATCTCCTCTAGAGCACCATTGAGTTCTTTGTAACCAAATGTCTCTCAGAGGGGCGTGGGGAGGGGCTCCTTATTATCATCTAAAGTAACAGACAGAGAATCAGCACTTTTTTAAGCAGGGCTGAAACAGACGGGATTATGGGTAATGCTGCAATGATCTGTTTGCTGTTTCAGCCAATCAGAGACAGGTTCTGTATATATCTGAGACCTGTAATATATTGATGAAAAACAGTATAATAGGGGACCTTTAAATTGTAATCTCGAAAAAAAAGTCATATTACTCATATTAGAGTCTTAGGCATTAATTATTATTTTTTTAAATCGTAAATTACAGAAATTAATTCATAATTTTGAGATAAAAATGTCACAAAATATCGTAATAAATTGAAAATATTTGGAAATACAACAGAAAATAAAGTTGTATGCTTGAAATCTGAGAATCATTTCTTACTAATATGAGGATAAAGTAATAATTGAATGAGAGTAAAATGATATAATATTTACTTTAATTATGATATTTAGAATACAGTTGCAAGAACAAGCTAATTTAAAGTCACACTAAAAATAAAAAAATACGTTGTTACAAGCTCTGTCAGCGAGGATTCATCGTAATATTTTCACACCACATTCTCACCAATTAAAGGTGAGATAACTTCACATTTCATTTTGAACAGCTCCCATACGATTATTGCAGTATACAAACAATGTCTGTTAGTTAGCAAAAGCTGCTCCATAATTACATTTTTTTTTAACATATAATTGTTAATTACTGTGATTGTCATTATGTGACTGCAGCTCAAAACCAAATGAAGCATCCAGATATTAAATATGTAACCTGAACGCTCGGCCAGTAAATAAAGCATTCACATCAAATAATACAACATAAACACGTGCTTGGATCCTCACTCGAACCTCACTCGTTGCTGATTTCTAAAAGTGTACACGATGTTTGAATGACTGAAAGATTCTAACATCATTTAGGGGGACCAGCAGGATGATTACCATACATCTGGTGTACTTGTAGTTCAGAGGATTTCGGGTGTCTGTCGGAGGAATAACGGCAGCTTTGCAGATACAAGGCTAAACCAAATGAAGCTCCTCCACCACCCATGGTATTATCAAGCTGTGTTGTAAACAGGCACACTTTCTAAAAAGCAGCAACACCCCTCCAACAGGACATTTTACGAGTGTGTGTGTGTGTGTCTTTTCTTGTTTCTCTTTGTCTTTTAATTCACCAACACGCCATCTGGTTGAGATATTTTTATCACAAGGAGGAGAAGGTGTCATTGCCAACTGATTGTACTGCGAATATGTGTATTTTCTGCATAAACACAGACACATTTCTTCCTGTTTTTTAATGAGATGACAATTAGTATCTTGCAGTATGAAGCCTAATCAGCAGTGGCGTTTCTATATGTACAAAAGTGGTGGGGCACAAAAAACTTAGATGTCTATAAGCTTCTGCAGAGAGGTTCATGGCTGGTGAGGCTCCGACTCTTCAGGTTTACAAATATTATATTTTGACCTAAATCAAAATATAATATTATTTTCAAAAGCTTTTTTTGTCTGATGCTTCAATTAATTTTAAACAGACAGTTCAACAAAAGGATACCCAAAACATGTAATTTTATCATTTAAATATTGAATTGTTCTCTCTTAGTCAGATCCCATTTTCAATAACATTGCAGTCTTACCTTGACTTGAAGAGTCCATTTGCCGATCCCTCTGGACAAACATCTCTATTACTTTTTTGTAAAAGTCCTCCTTATCTTCTTGTAGTTTCAAAAGTCTATCATAAATCTAATCTAATCGATAGATTTATGATTCGAAAATGATAAAAGTAGGGTAGATATGTGGATATTATCCGGCTGAACAAAACGTGCATTTATCTAACAGCTACGTTTCCCACAGATCTTATTTTGATCTATTTTCTAAAATCCTATGGAGAAATCTCGTTGCTTTTTTGTCGAGGGAAGCCATGCGCAGCTTACTTCCTGGTTTTAGGACGCCTCACTGCAGCTCTCTCTCTCCTCTTCACACACCACACTTTTCGCGGCACACGTACTTACAGCCAATCAGCTCTGAATTATGTGAGATGACGTATGGTGGGGACGGCAGCACTTTGCCCCTATGGTCATTATTTTTTTGCCTCACACATTAAATAGAACAATACTCTGAGCATGCGCAGTGTAGTTTTTACAGTCACCGTTCACTTAGACAGTGAGAGGGAGGGGCAGGATCGGGTTCTGTCCCACATGGCTCTAAACAGCTCAATAGGCACACACTGCAGACACTAATTAGAAGAGCACAGACTAAAACAGCAATGAGACGAATCAGATGATTAAACATGATCTTAACATATATTTTATATATTTTTTATTTATTTTTTGCATTTTGTTGTAATCATTATTTGTAATACTTTCTGTTGACACTAGGTGGGGCTGTGCCTGCCCCTAAGCACTGCTAATAAGATGTGTTCAGTTGCAAGTCTAGGGTTGTTTTAAAAAACCACAACTTAAATGCAGAAAAACAGCAGGTACATGAAAAAGGAACAAGTGCTCAACAATGGATATTTGCATTGTTTTCACTTAAATGGGACCTATCATGCAAAATGCACTTTTGTACGTCTTTTATACATGAATACGTGTCCCCGGTGTGTCAGGGAACTCACCAAGTGTCAGAAAACACAACCCTCTCTCTTTTCCTCCGTACCCAAATCTTTAAAAACGGGGCAGCAACGGATCTGATTACTATTTGAATTTTTTTCTGACGTCAGAAAAGGGAAGCTACGCCTATATGGGCAACTCTCCACCTATCAGGGGAATGAGAGACCCCTCAAAAGCGCTGGAGACGCTGTAGTACATATGCCAGGCCTGTAGGTGGCGCTGTAGTCTGCCACAAAAGCAGAATCAGCCCTTCCAAAAACAGGGCTGGAAAGAGCGAATAGAGCAAAATGAGGCATGGCTAAAATGCAGGATCTGTTTGGTATTTTGAAAAAAAAAGTTCCCAGATATGTTTTATATCGGTATGGCCCTACAATATATGTTTCAAATATAGCATGATAAATGAACTAAAACACAGTTTCCCATCATACACTATGTATTTGTTCTACTATCTAATAATCTATTTTCTTCTCTGATTCCCACAGAGATCACCAAAGTCATCTTCCATTGTTTCTGCTACAAAAACTCCATTTGTTTTATCCAGCTTATGTCCTTTTAAATTCATTTATCTTATGTCTATGTCGCTGTTTCTTTCAGGTACTAACAGAGGAAGGTTTTGGTGAAATAACGACAGAAATAGCCCAGGAGAAACCATTCTACTACGCAGAGGAATACCACCAGCAGTACCTGAGCAAAAACCCAGGTGGATACTGTGGGCTGGGCGGGACTGGAGTCTCCTGTCCAATAGGAATCAAGAGCAAGGTCTAGATAGCTAATCACAGCCATGAACCATCTCCTTCAGTACGGCTGCAACCAGGAAATTATCTTCAGTTTTCTTTTTACAGAATCAAATAGGCAATGAGTTTTAAACATATATACATTTGATTTTTACAAGCATTAAGAAACATTAAGTCCAACATGTATAATGTATAAGACCATACGAACCCTATGCTTCATCTTTCTGGGAATAAGCAGTGATTTTCTGAAGCTGTATCTCAGTTTTCTGAAAGAATAACACTCTTTGCAATGCAGATTTCTGCCTGATGTAACCTAGCGACATACACTGCAGTGGAGACGCTGATTAAGGCTGTCAGTCTCCTCGGCTCCTTGCTATGAGTAAGCATCCCAGTGCCTCAAGATGATGCATAAAGCGTGCGTTGTAGCATAGTTCCTTTGCAAAGGCTTTACACAAAAATACTCCTCAACGCAATTCTGTCTATTGATAGACATGATAGTGTTTGTAGTCTAATGAAATAAAGTTAAAGAAGTGGTGAACATCTTACACAATCTTCGCACTGAATACATAGATAAAACTAATGTGTTTCAGAGTCCAAACAACTCGTTGCTTTCCTGCTCAGATTGCTTTATTAATGATGATTATTGTATGTTGAACTTAAAGCTAATGCGGGTTACTTGTTATATGCGGCGGTTGTGGCGAAGTCGATAGGGACTTGGCTTGGCAACTGGAAGGTCACCGGTTCAAGTCCCGACAAGACCAAGTGCTACCGAGGTGTCCCTGAGCAAGGCACCGTTCCCCACACTGCTCCCCGGGCGCCGTTCAAAATGGCAGCCCACTGCTCCTAACACCAGGATGGGTCGAATGCAGAGAAATAATTTCCCCACGAGGGATTAATAAAGTATATCAAATCAAAATCATATAAAACAGATTAAAAGCTTATGAAATCCGACATGTTTCCTGAGTGCTGTTCAGATCTATATGAATGTAGTATTTTGATGTGAGGAAATAACGCAATAATTGATCCTCAGGAATATTTTACAGATCACTTAATATGGTATGAAGTGACCTTTGACTGTTATTTCAGAGATATTTTTGCTTCCTTTTTGCACATTTCCCTGACTGAATTTGAAGGAGAAAGAGAACATTTAATTAAAAACATATTCAGATATCAGTGTTTGCTTTTTTTGTGGTGTGTTTGCGTTTTGGGGGCAGGATTTAGTTTGACCTTCTGCTGCTGATTTTTGCCTAAAGTATTATTCCGGTCCGTGACTCATCTGTCATCGCTGTTGACCTGCATGCATGTGGGTTTTTTCTGCATAGTATGTGTGTGTTAATAACACACACACACACACACACACACACACACACACACACACACACACACACACACACACACACACACACGCCAGCCACAGGAGAGTGTGTTTCGTGCCAGGCCCTCCAAAGCTTGGCATCACCATGAAGAGAAGGAAAAGATGGGTCTTTCTGGAAATGGCAGACCGCCATCTTGGATCTCTGCTGCTTTGGATGGCCTCCATGATGCAGACTGCACGACAGGGACCTCACCAGCTAAATATCATGATTGATTTGGGAGATTCTGAGCAAATATTCAATATATTTAACAATGACCAGTTTGATTTTGAGTAAATTGATTCAAGAGAAGTGAAATACACCTCATATTTGACCAGATAATGGTCTAGGGGGGGCCAAACGTATATGTGCTTTTTTCTCTTACGCACCACAATGAATGTGCATCAGCCTTTCAAAGTTCAGTAAAATGTGTTTACATATTTGTCAAGGTGAAAAGCCCCAGAATGTAGACCACAAAATACTTAAAGGTTTCATGTCATGGCCTTTTCTACTGATCATAATTCCATTGTTGAGGTCGACTAGAATAGATTTAAATTGTGCAATGTTCCAAACTCACATTGGTTTCTCACAGCATCTCTGTATAGTATGTGTATTCACTCTGTCCTACACGGCTTGTTGGAGCTCCTGCCCCCTCCCTGTGAGCCCAGTGTGCTCTGATTGGTCAGGACGTTGCGAGGCTCGCTGCTCAGTGAGCTGGCTTACTGGTGTGGTTTCCGGGTCGGCGATACAGCGAGAACAAGCAAAACTCATCCTGAGCACACACAAACACTCACAGCCGAAATAAAAGCAATAAGTGTGGCTTGATATTTAGTAAGAAAAATGTTTATAACGCTGTGAGAATGGGTCTGCGGAGAGCATTTCTCCACCATCCCAACTCGTCTATTAATAATAATTAATAATTCCTTATATTTATTATAGCGCTTTTCTAGATGCTCAAAGCGCTTCACAAATACACATTACACATACATGCAATGCTCATGTACTATTACCAGCGTTCAGGGAGCTCTATGCAAGTCAATGGGGACTCGCTGGCCGTTTCTAAATTGCAAGTAAAACTGCTGCAGAGCAACTATTTCAAGTATACTACGTCATCGAGTGGCGCCGAAGGACTGTTTAAATGCATGTTAAATGCCCAGCATTCTGCGCCACTCTATGACGTAGTATAGCCTACTTGAAATAGTTGCTCTGCAGCATGTGTACTCGCGATTGAGAAACGGCCCCTGTTAGTTAGTCAAGGGATCCTGGGGGGTATACTACGAAGCAGGATTTGTCTTAGCGGCTAAATTCTGGGGAAACTCCGGCTTTCCGGTCATCCGAAGCTGGTTCTCTTTTTAGCGGGCTAGATCTCCATGGTAATATATGCTAAGCAGCTAACCTGGTCGGGACCGGGTTAGGTTGCAGGCTAAGAGCTCAATTCAGTGAAAACACCGCCTGCTGACCAATCAGAGCTCAGTGTGCGGAGTTTAAAGCGATCAAGTCATATTACAGGAGAAAGGAAATACAGAAAAGCTGCCGTCGCAGGAAAGACGGCCGGCAAAAAATCACCGACTGTGTGAACGTGAACATTAATAGAATATCAGCTCCATCTTCAGAGCAGACTATTATAACATTAGCGTTAAGAAAGCTTACTTAAATATCTGCCACAACATCAGTAACCGGATCAGAGTACATTAAGTACAGTCCGCGGCATATCACTTCATAATGTATCACATATCTCCTTATCTGAGTCAGCTGAGCCGTATCTGGCCGTGCAACACTCACAGTGTCACATACTGTATGCAGAAGTATTATTTTAGCAACACGTTAAGTTGACGAAACACTCGAGACAAATGTAATTAAAGTCAGATCGTGTTTTAGACGGGGCAGTGATATCATAAACCTGTTAATGTACGCATTCAAACACTTGTTCTGTTCCCAGCTGTATTCACCTTGCAGGTGCAGCTCTGTGGCTTTGATCCTGGATAAAGTGTTTAAGTCATGGATGTTTAAAGTTTAACTTCTTCATTTTTGACTAGTATTAAAGTTCACTTTTCATTCAGGAAGTATGACGCTGCGCTGTCAGTGCGCTTCTCCATGTCTGTGATTGGTCGAATGCTCCAAATACCACCCCTTTCATGTGAACGTGCACCTAACTAGATAGGAAATAGCTGGCTTGAGCGATCCACTTGATAACCCGCGTCGTTGTACAGTTTAGCGAGAGCGCGTATGTTTTGGATTGGGCCAACCGGCTAACTCAAACATATCCAGGTTAGGTTGAACCAGCTTCGTAGTATAGGCCCCTGGTGTGTGAGGTACTCCGCGGATTGGTCCATTTGGGCCAATCCGGTCGTTTGTTGTTGATTTGGGTGTTCACACGTCACAGAACCCAGGAAGCAAACAATGGAAAAAGAGAAATCTCCAACGAGGCGTTCTGGGGCAGCAGACAGGTCTTCTTTGTGTTAGCGTTTTACTCGCTACAGGGTGTACTTTGAGGGTTTGTGACTGCAGACCGTTTACATGCAGAAAAAGCTACATAACACACAAGGGGACGGGTAATAACCAGACAAGCATGACATGGGACCTTTAAACTAACAAAACAGAAGTGTTTTCCTGATTTTTTTAATAACAATAAATGTACACAAAACATGTACACTTTGCAGTACATCTATGTTATCTCAGCAGGATGACACCAGCTGGACTGGATACAATTTTAAATAAAAGGGAAATATTGGATTACTACGCTATACTCAGTGTGACCCACCCTGGTAAAAACATCATATGATAATGCTGCCATCATGTGGTATGTTTAAGGTATTAGCACAAGCTAAACCAGCACAGGATTTAAGGTTTTCTGAAGTGACAGAAAGGTAAGAAATCATAGAAATATACACTTTGAATTGTAAACCACTAATGCCCTTTCCTTCTGGCATATTTCTTGGTGAAAATAGGAAAGTGAAAAGGTTGCTCGGGACCCCATTGCTCACAAAAATAAACCTTAATGGTAAAACAGGAAATACAGAACGATTGTTTTCTAGCTCAGACAATCTATAAAAACTCATAACTAATAATCCCCTTTATTAGCGCAAAGGAGCATACAAAAACGTGACAAATTAGACAAATAAAGCTGTAACAAAAAAAGCAGACGTTTGAATTTCTGTGAAGTGAGGCGTGTGGCACAGTGGGTTGTGCGTTGGTGTTCGGATCAGGGTTCCGGTTTCAGGTTCAAACCCCACTGCAGTCAGCATGTCGTTGTGTCCCTGAGACACTTCACCCCAAATTGCTCCTGTGGGGATTGTCCATGTATTGAGTATGTAAGTCGATTTGGATAAATAGCATCTAACAAGTGACAACAGTTGAATATCCACCTGTTAACCTGTTGGGAGGTTCAAAAATAAAAGTTTGTGCCCTCATTTCACTTTAAGGGATTAACACTAGGTTGAATTCAATATGTTCATGGAGTTTTTTTATCACACTAAAATAGGTTGTAACTTTAAAAGGTTTTTCGCCTGTCGTCTTGTCTGCAGACTTATTAAAGCATCAATTCAAGGTTTTTACTAACCAGGTTGGGACTCAAAGCCAGAAACCAGTGAAGCTGTCAATGTGTCCGTTTTTTTGTGTCAGATTTTTTTTGTGTTAGATTTCCTAAATTATCACTTGTTCTACTGGTAGTATTGGGTACATACAGGGGTCCCTCAGGGCTCTGTTCTTGGTCCCCTCCTTTTCTCCTTGTACTCGGATCAGTCATTAGCACGCATGGTTTTTCATACCACTGCTACGCTGACGACACCCAATGAATTCTGTCCTTTCCCCGCTCAGAGACCCAGGTCGTTGCACGCATCTCTGCTTGTCTAGCGGACATCTCTCAGTGGATGTCTGCTCATCACCTCAAGCTCAACCTTGACAAGACTGAACTGTTTTCCTTCCGGGAAAAGATTGTCCCACTCTTGACCTGACTATCAACATCGGCACCTCTATTGTTTCCCCGACTCAGACTGCAAGGAATCTGGGTGTGACTCTAGATAACAAACTGTCCTTCACTGCTAACATCGTTGCTACAACCCGTTGCTGCAGATACACGCTTTACAGCATCAGGAGGATGAGTCCCCAGCTGACCCAGAAAGTGACGCAGGTTCTGGCCCACGCTCTCGTCAGCTCACGCCTAGACTACTGCAACTCCCTCCTGGCTGGTCTACCTGCATGTGCCATCCGACCTCTGCAGCTGCAGAGGTCGTGCTCCAGAATGCAGCGGCTCGTCTGGTCTTCAACCTTCAGCTCAATGCAATGTAATGTAATGCAGTATTGTGTTTGCTTACTTTGCTTTCCTGTTCTGTTCTGATAAAAGAGCACAATGGTGACGGCAGCTCGGCCAGCCTCTGTGGCACTGCTGTCACTTTGTGGTTTTGCAGACGCCATTCAAACTTTGAGAGATGGACCAATGATCGATGGTGAAGGAAGGGAATATAAAACTGGTGCATTAGGGTTTGACACAGAAAGTCAAATCAGTGAACCACAATTCAATGAGGGATCCACTATCAGTGTACAATGCACAGAAGTGTCCATAATCATTGCGGTAAAGGCTGACTTCTTTAAAAATGGACGCCTTTTGTCTCCATGGGATTTTGTTTTGGGAGAAGTCAAGCATTCACAGAGCAGTCAGTGTCGACCTGTTGCTGCTGGTGACTCTGAATATTTATTTGAAGCTGGACTACAAGACTGTGGCTCCAAAGTGACTGTAAGTTGTTGATGATTAATAGAAGATGCAGGATATATAACTGTGGTTGCTTAAGTGGTAGTTTTGATTTGTTGTGTTTTCAGAAGTGTCCCTGATTTTAGTTATTTTTTTATTCTCTAGACATCTAAGGACTCTGTGATCAACTCAAACAAGCTGATAATCGTACTAGTCGCCGGGCAACATGGCATTAAAAGAACGACCCATGCTGTTGTTCCTGTTTCCTGTCACTATAAGAGGTGAGATGTTTTTATTGTGTTGTGCAGAGAATCTTTTTTGTGACTACTTCTTCTCGGCTGACTTTGTTACCTTTCCAGACAAAGTTTGAGGGCAGTCAGCAGCCGCCCCTCTCTCTTCCTGCTGTGTATTCAACAGGTGCTTTCTCTCTAAAGCTGATGACCGGTATGTGAGACCTATTCAGTGTTTCATTGAAGGTTTTTTTGAAGTGTGCATGTAGTATGGTGGATGAAGTAGTCACACACTTTACCTCAAGGACCAGTGTGTAGGATATAGTGGCATCTAGCAGTGATGTTGCAGATTTGAACGGAAAACCCCTCACCTCTCAATTTCCAGGCATGTTGGAGGACTGGAATTTTTTTTAAATATATAATTTATGTATCTTTTTAAAGGAATATCACCCACTAAAGTCAATGTGTACATTAATTCCTTACGTTGAATTCTCAAATCATACATAACCAGTGTAGTATTTGGCAGGGCAATTTTTTCTTTATTTTTTTTTAGTACACTACTGGATAAATGGGTCTTTGATTTTCCTGCACAAGTTTTTTAAGACATTGTCAATGGATGTTTTGCTTTTCTTAAATGCGACCACCATTTTAATTAGAGAAAAACCACCCGTCATTGTTTAATACAAAATGAACATTTATATGTGAAGTATAGTATTCCTTATTTATAAGTTAGAGCATTTTTTCAACCAATAAAGAAACACTCAATTACAGTTTAAAAACTCATTACAGACTAACTGAGTATAAGCAGAAACACAGAAATGTGTTGACTTCAATCACAGCAAGTGATGCTTGTGTTTAATTGTAGAGGACTGGACAGGAGAGACGCTCACCAGTGTCTTCTACACCGGAGACCTCCTGCACCTCGAGGCCTCTTACAGCGGTCCTGATGCGGGACACAGACGCCTGTTTATCGACGGCTGTGTCTCCTGACCCGAGATCAGCCCCCAGATACTACTTTATCGAAAACCATGGGGAAGAGAAGTTCAGAATACAGTATGATACTGACAATTGGCTCTTAAATTGCATTCAAATGTAATTTGTTTCGTCAGGTGCTTCAATGATACCAAAGAGGAAGGATCAAATGCAATTTTCAATCCCAGAACAAGATCTTCTTCTCTTCAGCTGCAGCTCGATGCCTTCCTGTTTCCCCAGGACACAAGGAACTCAGTGAGCTTCTATAACTTGAATGATTTTGTCATGTTTGGAAATGCTTCGAGGTTGTATAATGACATTTCTTTGGTCTCTCTTATATTAGATTTGTATCACTTGCCAGCTGAAAGCGACCTCTGAAATGCAGAAGAGCAGCCTCGTCAACAGTAATATAAATTCAAGGTGCTTTTATTACTTATGGTTGCTCCTTACTTTACTGTAATATTGCAAAAGGTTTGTCAGTGTATCATTTACAAAGGCTCATGTTACAAATTCTCTATAAGCTAAAAAAATGTTTTGCTATTAATATTTCTTGCTACTTAAGTAATCAAGTTACTTAATTAAGGAAACATATATTTTTAATGAGATCTAATGTTTACTGTAAATATAAGGATACATTCTTTCTAAAATGAATTGTCCATGCTGTCTCTGTACAGCCAGATCAATGTAACAGTGACTCAGCATTTGGACTGAAACAGTACACGTGTGAGAGGAATGTGCTACAACAGTGCTTCTCAAAGTGTGGTCCGCGGACCACTGGTGGTCCCTGAGCGCCCCCTAGTGGTCCGCGAGTATATTGGGAACATTTCACATTTGAAATAAATAAATAAATTTAAGTTTTCCACACTCTCGCGGGAATATCTCCGCAATGGAGCGCGCTAAAGTTTCACCTTTATCCCACTTGCTGCCACTTGTTTGTACCATTTTCAGGCGATTTGTAATCTGTTCTAGAAAAACGATGCGATTTTGGATATTTGTGGAGTTAGGTGGTCCGCGAGTGTTTTTTTATTGGTTAAATGGTCCTTGGTGTGAACAGTTTGAGAAACACTGTGCTATATGTAAGCTTTAAGAATATTGTAGAATGTTGACTCGGCCCATATGTATACAAATAAATGGCTGTTATTTCAACATTGGATTTGGGTGTAAATTCCCTCAACTCAAAGCGAAAGGAAAACAATGATTAATTCTGTATACTAATCATCAGATGGATAAATGTCGATGGCAGTGATGATGTGTGTCGATGTTGCTCCAGCAACTTTCTCACCGGTCATACAAACCTCGGAAGTCTGATCCCTGAAGGTAAACTGTAAATCCTGCAGTTTTGTAACTTTCATAGTCTGTGATCTGTTTGTGAAAACTGAACCAACTAAATATTATTTGACTCTCACTTTCATTTGTATTCATGTTTCAGATTTAGTGGCATGTGAAACTGTAACTCTGGGCCCTTTGATGGCTTTGCCCTACAAGTAGGCGAAGCATACCAATCTAGACAATAAAGGATTCAATATTTGTCTATCTCTCACTCTCCCTGACTAGCGTAATACTTATAGCTTAATACTAGCAACACGGTTATTTTAATGATTGTTTAGTAAGGAATGTTTATACAACATAAACATTAAAGAAACAAGGATGTTTAGTCTTTACTGTTAATACATAACATGGCTCTAAACAACGCCACACAGCTGGTCTGATGAAACATCCCTGTAATAAAAACAGATCACACCGTATGAACATCACATGTTGATGTATGCAGAAAGTGCAGGTCAGGAGCAGTCACCAGCAGCAAAGGGGTGGATATATATTATAAGTTAGTGTCCTGTAAACATGTACGCCGGCACAGTCCGATTCAGAAGCTCTCATAAATAATAGTAATAATATATTTGTAAAGCTTGGGTTGTGTTTTGAGCGCACCAAAAAAAGTGCTATTCACATAAAAGACAATACAATGTGTCCAAATATAAAGGACATAATAGGAAAGAGTGAAAGAGGTTCGGTCAATAACCCTTGATAAGAATGGGTTCGCCTGATATGTCGGTGGTTAGAGCTGGCAGCCCATATTCAGCCACCGCTGCCTAGTAAACCAGTTTGAATCCTGAACCAGTCGATCACTTCTGGCATGTCCTCCCCTCTGTCTCCCCTTTCAACTCTCACACCTCCAATAACGCCCCTCTGGACCGAAACAAACTAAAAAGTATGAACAGAAAAAACAACCGTCCTTTCGGACTATAAGCCGCGACATTTTCCCCCATTTTTTTTGTACAGCTAACGGCCACTAGGGAACCTCCTAAATCTATGGATTTTACAGGTACAATTAACCACCTTTAACTCTATGGGCTCTATGACCGGTCCGCGCCCGCCACCTTTAAGCGGCGGGCTCCAGCAGGAAAAGCTGGAGGCCGGAAAAGAGTGAGACAGGTAGCGCGCCAAAGTAAAAGTGGAACCGAGAGACAGAACGAGAGCAAGACAGACGGACAATTTAGCTGCTGCGGCTCATATGCAGGTGCGCTTTATAGTCCGAAAAGTACGGTAAATTGATTAATCTAAAATAACATAAAATATGTAGGCAACAGTGCAGGGTGAACATCTGAAATGGATCATTACGAATATAGTTTTGAACTTGAAGTCATTTGTTTTAAGTATTTGGAGGCATTTTCAATACTTTCTTTGTTTGAACTGCATGGATTGATTTGTATATGTCTTGTGTTTCAAACATATAGATCAAATTGTATTTATGTAGCTCAAAATCACAAGTTTTATTTGATTTAGTCTGTACAGATCAACAAAACATGAATGATAGTTTAAAAACACAATAGAATGACACCATAGACCACAATAATAATGTGATAGTGTATACAAATGTAGGATCCAGGGGGATGTCAAAATGCTTCCTGCATGGTTTTCATGAGCTGCAACACTAACATTTTATTTAAAATCCAAAGTAACAAGCAATGAAGCAAATATATGGACATTTTAAACATGTGAAAACGCCCTTCACCTCTCTCTCAATCAGCCTCATGTTTTGAGTTCAGTGTGCAGCCAATTCAGCTGATGGGTGTCTGATTGGACGCAGGTGTGCTGCTCTGATGAGGATAATGATCGGCTAGAGTTTAAAATGCTTCACCGCTCACACTGAACCATAGGCCTACTGTGAGTCAGTCAGGAAGACAGAGAGCAGCTGACCAGGTTCCTGTTATCAGTTTCACTTATGGAGGCCTTTCATGTTCAGGTTATCCTCCTTGTAGGACTCTGTGTTAGCTCCTCTTTTGCTTTCCCGTCCACACAAGATGCTTCGTTTCAGAGCCTTGCGAACACAGGCAGGTCAGAACTCGGGCGGCAGCAGCAGCAGAAGTCTCCGGCTGAGGAACCGCAGCAGGTGAATACCGTCAGAGTGACCTGCCATCCAGACTCCTTGGAGATTGTTATCAAAGCCGATATGTTTGCGGTTGGAGCTCCTGTTGATGGTGACGAGCTACGTCTGGGAGTAGAGACCAACAACCAGTACTGCAGAGCTACAGCATCTTCAGCAGATGAGTACAGTATCAGTGTTGGACTTGTGGAGTGCGGCACCAGACACTGGGTAACTTTAAATATATTTCATTTCAAATCTGATTTCATTAAAGCTTCTTGTATTAAACACGTCTACTCTCCACAGGTAACTGAGGACTCTCTGATCTACACAAACCTCCTCATATACTCTCCTGAGGCTTCTCCATATGGTGTTGTTCGAATGGACGAGGCTGTCATTCCAATTGAGTGTCATTACGACAGGTCTTTTTGTTTTTAAAGCTCACATTGTAAAAATCTTTGAATGATGTCCGTTTTTGTTTTTGTTAAATGCATGTTTTCTGTTTCTTAGGAAGTACAGTTTGTCCAGTTCTTCACTCATGCCTACCTGGATCCCCTTCATGTCGACCCAGGCTGCAGTGGAAATGTTGCAGTTTAACTTGAGAATCATGACAAGTGGGTTTTGATAATTTCTCATGTTTTGCGGTGTCATGTCTCTATTTGCACTTAGTACTTTTTTCTGTCCGCGTGCAGGTGACTGGCAGCACAAAAGAGGCTCTAATATGTTTCATATCGGTGAGCCCATCAGCATCGAGGCCTCGGTCAGAATTGGGCATCACATTGGGCTCCGAGTGTTTGTGAGCAGCTGCGTGGCTACACTGAGCCCTGACATGCACTCCAGCCCCAGGCATGCCTTCATTGAAAATGGGTAAGGCTGCAAATTGCTAAATGTCTTTTTCTGACCCTAGAGGGAGCTGTTTAATGTGTAAGGCTCTTCAAGTGGTTTAATTCAGACGAGAGCAATGCTGACTCGAGTGACAGGTTAATAAAAGATCAGTCCTTTAGTGTCGTCTTCAAGTTAGCCATTAGCTAAGGCTAGCTTTTAATCTTTGGTATTCTAGTTCCTTTCTGTGCCACTATTTATGCACAGGTCAGAATTGTGCAGTTCTGACTCTCATGAACTACTTCCAGAACTTGCCTATATGACTAGAAATGTTAGTGGTGGAGTTGCATTGTGGGTAATGTAGACTCTGGTTATAGTAGTCAATGAGTGCTAATTTAGTGTTGCTCTTTTTGTTTGTCCTCATCATAGGTGCTTTGTTGACTCTCAGCTTCCAGGCTCAAGGTCTCAATTCTTAGCCAGGACACAGGATGACAAGCTCCACATGTCCATTGATGCCTTCAGATTTTATAATGAGGACAGAGGGGAGGTGAGGCTCTATTAATTTGCCTTAAACATGATTGTGTGTGCATGTTTCCCAACACCTGCTTTTCTCATAGCTCTACATCACATGTCACCTGAATGCTGTGCCAATAAATAAAGCAGACGCACCAAACAAGGCGTGCACTTTTGTGAATGGAAGGCAAGTGAGATCCAGTCTAATATGTCACATTACACACAAAAAACAATGTATTGGTGCTGAATGTTTTTTAATTTATCAGATGGAGGTCCGCTGATGGTAATGACTACTTCTGTGGGCAATGCAAAAGACCAACTGAAGTTGAGCAAACTCCCAGTAAGCCCAGCAGCCCGAGCAAGTTTAGGCCTCGAGGGTTTGTGAAGCCAGAAGAGCGTGAACCCTTCTGGAGGAGCGGACTGAAGACCAGTACAGGCATGTAGAAACTTGTATGATTTAATATTGGCTGCAGATGTCGTCATAATGATCAATGTTGACTCATGTTTTGGCATAGGTTTTAGACATGATGATGGCTGGGTAACTGAATTGACATGCATTGTGCTGGTTTGTGTTAGTGTGGGAACATCAGGCCAGAGTGGGTCCCATGATGGTCTTGCCAGCCAAGCAGAAAAACCGGCCCATTCCTACAGAGGAGCTTTCTTCCATTCTTGATCAAACCGGCAGATCTACAATGTATGGCAGACAGTGGAGGAGTGGAATAAACAGAGTTGGTAAGTCAATACCAGTATTCAATTATTCTTTGTTCATTTGAAACCTTTAACAATCTCTAAATTGAGATGAAAATGGCCCATAATTAAATCTTAATGTTGAATTGTTTTTCTGTCAAAGATCAGAGGAAAGGACTGCTTCCTGATTCATCATCGACCCAATACCAGTGGACGTTCTGACTTTAGCTTCTGCGCAGAATAAAAACGAAGACAAAAATGGAACCGACAAAAGGTTAAATGTGAAAAGTCTTAACTCTTTTTTTTTAAATGGCACTCTGGAATGCAAATTTTACATTAACACATTTCTTCTGCGATTACAGATAATGATGCTGAGGAAGTTCCCGAACTTTTAGAAAAAACCTCTCCTGAGGCCCACTTGCAGTCGAAGGCAGCAGTGCTGAACAGTACCCACACAGCGGCGCTCGATGAAATCCTCCAAACTGCTGTGGTTAATGTGGCTGTGCCCCCACTGTCAACCACCACTGCAACAGAAGCTGACCTTTCTGAAACAATGGACCCAAAGAGATAATAAATTATTCAAATTGTTATTTGTTTGCTTTTTTAATGTTGTAATACAAAAGGAAAACTGATGACCTGCTCACAGCTAAACACAATTTAATGCAAACAAAATTGTTTCCTAATTAGCCAAAGTATTCCATGTAACGGTGATGCGGCCCTCCCCCTTCTCCGTGGTAATGGCTTGTTGGGAGACCCGCAACATAAAAGAAAATGCACAACGTCCAGTACTTAACTGCGGTCATTTATTTTTATGTACAGCCGTTACTCACACAGGCCAACCGGCAAACGAACAAGGTCTGGAGGACTGGCCAAATTAGACAAAGGCCGGATCCCGAGCCAGCCACACTACGGGCCGTAGGACCCAGAGCTTCCCTCCCCTAACGGAAATCTAACAAGACGCTTCGGAAACTAAATAAAGCCACGAAAACTAGACTACCAGGGGGGTATACTACGAAGCAGGATTTTCGGTTAGCCGGCAAAATTCAGGGAAAACTCCGGCTTTCCGGTTCTCTTTTTAGCAGGCTAGATCTCCATGGTAACTTATGCTTGGCGGCTAACCTGGTCGGGACCAGGTTAGGTTGCAGGCTAAGAGCTCAACTCAGTGAAAGCACCGCCTGCTGACCAATCAGAGCTCAGTGTGCGGAGTTTAAAGCGATCAAGTCATATTACAGGAGAAAGGAAAAACTGCCATTGCAGGAAAGACGGCTGGCAAAAATCACCGAATGTGTGAACGTGAACATTAATAGAATATCAGCTCCCATCTTCAGAGCAATCTGACTATTATAACATTAGCGTTGAGAAAGCTTACTTAAATATCTGCCACAACATAAGTACACTGAGTGCAGACGTCGATGTGTCCCATTATCATTCATATCACATCTCCATATCTGAGTCAGCTTCTTGAGCCGTATCTGGCCGTGCAGCACTTACAGCGTCACATACTGTATGCAGAAGTATTATTTTAAGCAACACATTAAGTTGACGAAACACTCGAGACAAATGTAATTAAAGTCAGATCGTGTTTTAGAAGGGCAGTGATATCATAAACCTGTTAATGTACGCATTCACACTTTTTCTGTTACCAGCTGTATTCACCTTGCATGTGCAGCTCTGTGGCTTTTATCCTGGATAAAGTGTTTAAGTCATGGATGTTTAAAGTTTAACTTCATATTTGACTCGTATTAAAGTTCACTTTTCATTCAGGAAGTATGACGCTGCGCTGTCAGTGCTTCTCCATGTTTGTGATCAAGAACAGTAGAGATTGGCAGACCAGGCGCAGCAGGGAGACAAAAGACAACCCGTTGTTGGGCCAAGCTGTTTGTGTGCAACGTTTTGCTCAGTTTGCCGTTACAAATAAAACCACCGGTAACCAATACCAATTACAAACTGGTCGTGTCGTTTCCCTTTATTACCCCTAGCAAAGAGGGAACGTAACACTCCCCTTGCTATAATGAAGACAACAGTTTTTAAATGTAAAAAAACACTTTTTTATTGTTCACACACAAAATCAATAGTTATACTGATTGTAGAATTTCCCATATTACTGGAGATATTGTGATGGAGTTTTTTCACTTCAGTCAAAATATTCATGTGTATGCAGTTTTCGACACAAAGATGCATTACATCTACAAACAGAGCATACAATGAGAGCACATGATACACTTTTGATGTTTGCTTCATTTCTGAGGTAATGTTACAGAATGTTTCGGAAAATGAAGATTCCAGGACAACTTTAAATGTTTCGTTTACAATCGTTTCCCAATGACCCGGAATAGTACTGCCAGAACGAACAATATCCAAAATGTCTTCCAGTTTACAAACTTCAGCCATTCTTTTTACACGGGGGTCACTACTCGTTCTGTTTTCAATCGTCCCCATCACCACACTTATTAAAAGGGTAATGTCAAGATTATACAGAAAAAAGTCAAAAAAGTATAGTATGTCAGAAATATGGAAAAGTCATTGTGTACAAAATAGTATGTTGAAAAGAAAAAAAGAAAAAGAAAACTCAATTCAATACAAATTAATGAATATTTACCCTGTTCTAAAGTTTTGCACCCCTTAAAAAAAAACCCCTTCCTTACCAAGTACTTCATATTATACCCTTTGTTAAGTGTTGCGTACATCAAGGTGTATCTTAAAGTATCTTGGTAGAAGAAAAATAACTAAAATATGTAAGGTTATCAGAAAAGAAAAAACCTTGTTTAACTGAACAAGTGTTGCATACGCCAAAGTGTGTCTAAAAGTATCTTAGTAACACAAGAAAAGAGAAAAAAGCATTGATATTAACAAAAACTGGATTGTTCCACTGAAATAATAAATAAATAATTTCAAAAAGTGCGCTTAAAAAGAACAAATGTATCCAGATAAAGTATTTTGTTAGACTATTACGTCCAAGATGGTTACATTGACCCCCAAACCATTTGTAATATATCTTTGTTTTCCTAATAAAGACAGAGTCACCTGAATTAATTTTGTCTCCAGACCTTTTATTTTTATTTTTTACATGTTGTAACAATCTTAAAACATTTGTAGAGAACACACACTGTGGTTAAAATGAGTGTCTTTATGACGTCTCTCACACAGTTGGTATTTTTCACAAAATTCATTTTTAAACACATCGTATTGATACAGTAATTGATATTGTAATGTAATGTAATACAGAGATAACACATTTTTGTAAGACAACCCCAACACTCTTTTTACATAGGTAGAATACACAATGTTTTACTTTGAGGGGTCCTTAGCTTTAAATGATCTGGTGAGGAGGGTGTGACTTGTTATGTTGAGTGGGAGGCGGAGTCCTCTGCAAAAGTAAGAGTCTTTTTCACCAGTATAATGTCCATCGATGTCTGACTCTTTTTAAAAAGTTCTTTAAGCTTTGTAGCTTTTCCATCAATCATTTTCAGCCAAGCAGTTAGAGGCACCCGCACGGATGTCTGAAAAACCCCGCATGTGGAGTTGAAATCATCAGAGGGGTCCTTCCCCAGCGTCTCCAAATGGCTTGCACGGTAATACCATCGTCCCGATGGTCCGCTTTTAGTTTCCCAGACGGTGCTTGTTAGGACTCTTCTCACTTCTGGCAGCGGGGAAATAACTCCTTCTTCCTCCACATTGAGGGGCGGCGGTGAAAATTCTTCTTTGATCTCGCATGCTGCCTGTGTTTCTTTGCTTTTCTTTGCAAATATCTTGTACACCGCTGGTTCCACTATGGTTTCTTGATGCACTACATAGTCCATACGTTTCTCCATTCTTCAGATTGTATAAATGCAGTTAATTCCCCATATAGTTGAATACATAACCCCAAACATCGCCATTTTTCAGAGTCCATTCTTCATGAAGTTCTTCGGCTGGAGGCGTCTGAATCCGGCACAGATATTGCATTCGTTTCTTGATTGGTGCTCCGGACTGATGGCTGTATGTTGTCACAGGCGCCTCGCTGATTAAACCCATATCTATGCGTCTCTTGACCATTTTTCTTTTTTTTAAAGGTGACTTCGTGAGTGGAAAAGACAGGCCTGTTATTTAGTTTGAGCGTATTTATTTTCAACTATTTCCATCCCCTTACTTTTAAATGTTCTGGTGAGGAGGGCAGGACATGTTATGTTGAGTGGAGGCGGAGCCCTTGTACAAGCTGGAGGCTTCATGGAGTGAAATGGAGCAGAAACACATTTTTTAAAGATACTTCTCTTTTATGGGTACAGCAACATTCTAAGATTATCCCTAGTACAACCTCACACAACTTAATATTGGGTTTCCTTATAGTGGTGTAAAGTAATTATAAAAAAGACAAAGATAAAATATTTTTATTATTTCCCCTCTTCAGAGACTTTTCTTATAGTTAGTAAAAAGTAATTACACATTAGTTCACAGTCCCTACAATTAAAAAGAGAATATCCTCAGGTATCACTAATAAAAACCTAAATAAGATCTTTTAAAAATAACATGAATACCTCCTTTGTAAAACATATACTGCATTTGTATACTTCCAAGAGACTACTAAACATCTACTTGGGCAGTGTGAATTGAACGATAAACCGATCACTGTAAATAAAACACGGAGAGAAGCAGCAGTGCAAATCGTTAAGTATATTACCATGTATGCACTACAGCATTAACTTGGTAAAATGTAATGTGTTTTTGTGAAAATGTGTTCAATGTTGTGTTTTGAATTAAACAATCGCGGAGCCCTTTGGAGAAAAGTGAGTCTTTTGCAGTCAAAAACAGGGGAAAGTCTGCCCCTTCCTCCCTGAGCCCCTCCTCCAACCTCCCACGAACGCTCACATGACCAAAAGAGGGCGCGAGATAAGTTTGTGCACAGGCTGACAGGCAGGTAGGCGTCTGAACCCAATAATTAAACACAATTCGTGACGTCTCTCGGCCATGTTTCTTTTTTGAAAAGTGACTAGGTAAGTGAAATTGCCTGTCTTTTTTTTTATTTAGTTTTGAGCATATCTCTATACACTCCTCTGCTGGCCATAGCCTCAGGAGGGTCGGGGCAAAGGGGGGAGGCTGTAAGGGTAGGCATTTATACAGAGAGTAACATCAAAGGCTTTCACCAATGTGAAATTACACCTGCCTGTTATAACACATCACATCAAAGGGCAAACATCAAAGGCTAATTAGATTAGACAATAAAGGGCTCTGAGGGGCAGGGGTCAAAGAGACTATCTTAATCAATACATCAAAGAACTATACAACAAAGGTACTGCCTGTGGCTTTTCATTCATATCTGATTGCAGGCTAATTATTCAACTCTCAGGGGCAGGGGTCAAATACCTTAACCCCAAGAGACTATCTTAATCAATACATCAAAGAACTATACAACAAAGGGACTGCCTGGGGCATTTCATTCATATCTGATTTCAGGCTAATTATTCCACTCTCAGGGGCAGGGGTCAAATACCTTAACCCCAAGAGACTATCTTAATCAATACATCAAAAAACTATACAACAAAGGGACTGCCTGGGGCATTTCATTCATATCTGTTTACAAGGCTAATTACTCCACTCTCAGGGTCATGGGTCAAATACCTTAACCCCAAGTGACTATCTTAATCAATACATCAAAGAACTACACCGGGGGCCTTTCACACACATCAAAGAATTTGAGGCGGGACATGGGAGGCGGGACATAGCTAATTGGCCAATGGGAGACGGACTTAGCTCATTTGCATAATTGGGGGCAACATGAAAATATGACTTTATGTTCGTTGTTTAGAGTTATTCTAAGGCTTTACTCATTGGGAACTCGGTATGAGACAGAGCACACTGTTGAGATGTCCAATCTGCCTGTTTTACACACTTTGACCAACAGGGGGGTTTGTGTTCAAATGAAGCCCATGATGAAGCCTCATGAGATGAACCCTTTTGCGAATCAATTGGCTGGAAAGCTTCAAAGCTTCAAAGGCTTCATCTCGCCATCACTAGGATCCAGGGGGATGTCAAAATGCTTCCTGCATGGTTTTCATGAACTGCAACACTAACATTTTATTTAAAATCCAAAGTAACAAGCAATGAAGCAAATATATGCACATTTTAAACATGTGAAAACGCCCTTCACCTCTCTCTCAATCGGCCTCATGTTTTGAGTTCAGTGTGCAGCCAATTCAGCTGATGGGTGTCTGATTGGACGCAGGTGTGCTGCTCTGATGAGGATAATGATCGGCTAGAGTTTAAAAAGCTCCACCGCTCACACTGAACCATAGGCCTACTGTGAGTCAGTCAGGAAGACAGAGAGCAGCTGGACCAGGTTCCTGTTATCAGTTTCATTTATGGAGGCCTTTCATGTTCAGGTTATCCTCCTTGTAGGACTCTGTGTTAGCTCCTCTTTTGCTTTCCCGTCCACACAAGATGCTTCCTTTCAGAGCCTTGCGAACACAGGCAGGTCAGAACTCGGGCGGCAGCAGCAGCAGAAGTCTCCGGCTGAGGAACCGCAGCAGGTGAATACCGTCAGAGTGACCTGCCATCCAGACTCCTTGGAGATTGTTATCAAAGCAGATATGTTTGCGGTTGGAGCTCCTGTTGATGGTGACGAGCTACGTCTGGGAGTAGAGACCAACAACCAGTACTGCAGAGCTACAGCGTCTTCAGCAGATGAGTACAGTATCAGTGTTGGACTTGTGGAGTGCGGCACCAGACACTGGGTAACTTTAAATATATTTCATTTCAAATCTGATTCATTAAAGCTTCTAGTTTTAAACATGTCTACTCTCCACAGGTAACTGAGGACTCTCTGATCTACACAAACCTCCTCATATACTCTCCTGAGGCTTCTCCATATGGTGTTGTTCGAATGGACGAGGCTGTCATTCCAATTGAGTGTCATTACGAAAGGTCTTTTTGTTTTTAAAGCTCACATTGTAAAAATCTTTGAATGATGTCTGTTTTTTTTATTTTAAATGCATGTTTTCTGTTTCTTAGGAAGTACAGTTTGTCCAGTTCTTCACTCATGCCTACCTGGATCCCCTTCATGTCGACCCAGGCTGCAGTGGAAATGTTGCAGTTTAACTTGAGAATCATGACAAGTGGGTTTTGATAATTGTTATGTTATGCATTGTCATTTCTCTATTTGCACTTAGTACTTTTTTCTGTCCGCGTGCAGGTGACTGGCAGCACAAAAGAGGCTCTAATGCGTTTCATATCGGTGAGCCCATCAGCATCGAGGCCTCGGTCAGAATTGGGCATCACATTGGGCTCCGAGTGTTTGTGAGCAGCTGCGTGGCTACACTGAGCCCTGACATGCACTCCAGCCCCAGGCATGCCTTCATTGAAAATGGGTAAGGCTGCAAATTGCTAAATGTCTTTTTCTGACCCTAGAGGGAGCTGTTTAATGTGTAAGGCTCTTCAAGTGGTTTAATTCAGACGCGAGCAATGCTGACTCGAGTGACAGGTTAATAAAAGATCAGTCCTTTAGTGTCGTCTTCAAGTTAGCTAAGGCTAGCTGCGGTTTGCTTTTAATCTTTGGTATTCTAGATCCTTTCTGTGCCACTATTCATGCACAGGTCAGATTTGTGCAGTTCTGACTCTCAAGAACTACTTCCAGAACTTGCCTATATGACTAGAAATGTTAGTGGTGGAGTTGCATTGTGGGTAATGTAGACTCTGGTTATAGTAGTCAATGAGTGCTAATTTAGTGTTGCTCTTTTTGTTTGTCCTCATCATAGGTGCTTTGTTGACTCTCAGCTTCCAGGCTCAAGGTCTCAATTCTTAGCCAGGACACAGGATGACAAGCTCCACATGTCCATTGATGCCTTCAGATTTTATAATGAGGACAGAGGGGAGGTGAGGCTCTATTCAATTGCCTTAAACATGATTGTGTGTGCATGTTTCCCAACACCTGCTTTTCTCATAGCTCTACATCACATGTCACCTGAATGCTGTGCCAATAAATAAAGCAGATGCACCAAACAAGGCGTGCACTTTTGTGAATGGAAGGCAAGTGAGATCCAGTCTAATATGTCAAATTACACACAAAAAACAAAGTATTGGTGCTTAATGTTTTTTTTATTTATCAGATGGAGGTCCGCTGATGGTAATGACTACTTATGTGGGCAATGCAAAAGACCACTTGAAGTTGAGCAAACTCCCAGTAAGCCCAGCAGCCCGAGCAAGTTTAGGCCTCGAGGGTTTGTGAAGCCAGAAGAGCGTGAACCCCTCTGGAGGAGCGGACTGAAGACCAGTACAGGCATGTAGAAACTTGTATGATTTAATATTGACTGCAGATGTCGTCATAATGATCAATGTTGACGCATGCTTTGGCATAGGTGTTAGACATGATGATGGCTGGGTAACTGAATTAACATGCTTTGTGCTGGTTTGTGTTAGTGTGGGAACATCAGGCCAGAGTGGGTCCCATGATGGTCTTGCCAGCCAAGCAGAAAAGCCGGCCCATTCCTACAGGGGAGCTTTCTTCCATTCTTGATCAAACCAGCAGAGCTACAATGTATGCTAGACAGCGGAGGAGTGGAATAAACAGAGTTGGTAAGTCCATACCAGTATTCAATTATTCTTTGTTCATTTGAAACCTTTAACAATCTCTAAATTGAGATTAAAATGGCCCATAATTAAATCTTAATGTTGAATTGTTTTTCTGTCAAAGATCAGAGGAAAGGACTGCTTCCTGATTCATCATCGACCCAAAACGAGAATAAAAACGAAGACAAAAATGGAACCGACAAAAGGTTAAAAGTGAAAAGTCTTAACTCTTTTTTTTAAATGTCACTCTGGAATGCACATTTTACATTAACATATTTCTTCTGCGATTACAGATGATGATGCTGAGGAAGTTCCTGAATTTCTAGAAAAAACCTCTCCTGAGGCCCACCTGCAGTCGAAGGCAGCGGTGCTGAACAGTACCCACACAGCGGTGCTCGATGAAGTCCTCCAAACTGCTGTGCCCCCACTGTCCACCACCACTGCAACAGAAGCTGACCTTTCTGAAACAATGGACCCAAAGAGATAATAAATTATTCAAATTGTTATTCGTTTGCTTTTTTAATGTTGTAATACAAAAGGAAAACTGATGACCTGCTCACAGCTAAATGCAAACAACATTGTTTCCTAATTAGCCAAAGTATTCCATGCAACAGTGTTACGGCCCGCCCCCTACTCCGTGGTAGTGGCTTGTGGGGAGACCCGCAACATAAAATAAAACACACAACGTCCAGTACTTAACAGCGGTCATTTATTTAAATGTACAGCCGTTACTCACACAGGCCAATCGGCAAACGAACAAGGTCTTGAGGTCTGGCCAAAAGGAAGGAGCCCGAGCCAGCCACACCACGGGCCGTAGGACCCAGCGCTTCCCTCCCCTAACAGAAATCTAACAAAATGCTACGGGAAACTAAATAAAGCCTCGAAAACTAGACTACCAGGGGGGTATACTACGAAGCAGGATTTTTGCTTAGCCGGCTAAATTCAGGGAAAACCCCTGCTTTCCGGTTCTCTTTTTAGCAGGCTAGATCTCCATGGTAACTTATGCTTAGCGGCTAACCTGGTCGGGAACAATGCAGCATCTGCGAGGGGTTCAGACGCCTACCTGCCTGTCAGCCTGTGCACAAACTTATCTCGTGCCCTCTTTTGGTCATGTGAGCGATCGTGGGGGTTGGAGGAGGGGCTCTGTGAGGAAGTGGCAGATTTCCCCCCGGTTGTGTACTTTCAAATTCTAGCTCACTCGAGATGGTTTATCCAAAATGACCTACCCCTACCTTTAAGAACAATTCACACTGCCCAAGTAGATGTTTAGGAGTCTCTTGGAAGTATACGAATGCAGTATATGTTTTACAAAGGGGGTATTCATGTTATTTTTAAAATATCTTATTTAGGTTTTTATTAGTGAGACCTGAGGATATTCTCTTTTTTAATTGTAGGGACTATGAACTAATGTGTAATTACACAATGTGGAGGAAGGAGTTATTTCCCCGCTGCCAGAAGTGAGAAGAGTCCTGACAAGCACCTTCTAGGAAACTAAAAGCGGACCATCGGGGCGATCGTATTACCGCGCAAGCCATTTGGAGACGCTGGGGAAGGACCCCTCTGATTTTGTTTTGGAGTATTTCAACTCTACATGCAGGGTTTTTCAGACATCCTTGCGGGTGCCTCTGACTGCTTGGCTGAAACATGATTGATGGAAAAGCTACAAACCTTAAAGAACTTTTTAAACAGAGTCAGACATCGATGGACATTATACTGGTGAAAAAGACTCTCACCTTTACAGAGGACTCCGCCTCCCACTCAACATAACAAGTCACACCCTACTCACCAGATCATTTAAAACTAAGGACCAAAAAAATACCAACGGTGTGAGAGATGTCATAAAGACACTCATTCTAACCACAGTGTTTGATCTCTACAAATGTTTAAAGATTGTTACAAAATGTAATTTATTTTAAAAAAGGTCTGGAGACAAAATCTATTCAGATGACTTATTAGGAAAACAAACGTATAATAAAAATGGGTTAGGGGTAAATGTAACCATCTTGGACTTAATAGTCTAACACAATACTTTTATCTGAATACATTTTCTTTTTAAACACACTTTCTGAAATTATTTATTTATTATTTCAGTGGAACAATCCAGTTTTTGCTAACATCAACGCTTTCTTCTCTTTCTTGTGGTACTAAGATACTTTTAGACACACTTTGGTGTATGCAATACTTGTTGAGTTAAACAAGGTTTTTTCTTTTCTGATAACCTTACATATTTTTAGTTATTTGTTCTGCTACCAAGATACTTTAACATACACCTTGATGTAAGCAACACTTAACAAAAGGGTATAATATGTACTTGGTAAGGAAGGGGTTTTTCCTTAAGGGGTGCAAAACTTTAGAACAGGGTAAATATTCATTAATTTGTATTTTATTTTTTTTTGATTTTCAAAATACTATTTTGTACACAATGACTTTTCCATATTTCTGACAAACTATACTTTTTGACTTTTTTCCGTAGAACCTTGACAAAACTATTACTTGTTCTTAAATGATGACCTATTGCTGGAGATGAGATGAAAAAGCTACAACGCATAAAGAACTTTTTTCTAAAAACTCTCAATTCTATAATTGACTCCTCCATTCAACACAATAAGCCCCACCCTCCACTCAGCAAATCATCTAAAACGAAGGACCTCACTAAGACGATCGTTGTAAACTAGCCATGGAGCGGACAAAAGCCAAGACTCCCCCCGCGAGTTGCAGCCAGGAACAGACTCTTGAACTACCATCAACACCACCATGTGGGAAACCCGAATCATGCAGTACTACTGCTGCTGATGCTACTCCTCGGGTCAAGAAGTCTCGGTTTAGGGACACAGTGAAATCGGAATTGTTTTATATTCTGGAGAGGGTGCTGTATCGGTACAGAGAAGAAATCTGCAAAGAATACCGAGGCAGTAACCCCGACCAGAGGCACCACGATTGTCGGAATGACATGCCCGATTTCTTCTTCAGAAACAATTACAAAGCGTTAATGAAAAGACTTTGGCTCGCCAACTTCATTACAGTGATTGACCAGAGTCTTATTGAAAAAGGCATTTGCGAGGATGAACTGAGGATAGGACGCGCTTCTGAGGCTTTTCTGCACAAGCTTATAAAATGCAGATGCCTCAAGGAGAGACTTGAAATATCCATGCAGAGTTGGATGGAGAAGAAGAAGACTAACAACCATCAGTTGGATGGAGAAGAAGCCAGGGACCTTTTCAATGCAGTGACTTTTTTCTTTAAGTAAAATAAAAATGGGGAACTACTTTGCAAAACGCTCTGTATATATTGATAAGAATGTAGTCAATACCCTTTTTAATAAGTGTGGTGATGAGGACGATTGAAAACAGAACGAGTAGTGACCCCCATGTAAAAAGAATGGCTGAAGTTTGTAAACTGGAAGACATTGTGGATATCGTTCGTTCTGGCAGTACTATTCCGGGTCATTGGGAAACGATTGTAAACGAAACAGTAGGGTCTTTCGTTGTAGATGATTTGCTGAGTGGAGGGTGGGGCTTATTGCTTTGAATGGGGGGAGTCATTTAAAGAATTGAGAGTTTTTAAGTTCTTTAAGCGTTGTAGCTTTTTCATCTCATCTCCAGCAATTGGTCATAATTTAAGAACAAGTAATAGTTTTGTCAAGATTCTACGGAAAAAAGTCAAAAAGTATAGTTTGTCAGAAATATGGAAAAGTCATTGTGTACAAAATAGTATGTTGAAAATCCAAAAATAAAAATACAAATTAATGAATATTTACCCTGTTCTAAAGTTTTGCACCCCTTAAGGAAAAATCCCTTCCTTACCAAGTACTTCATATTATACCCTTTTGTTAAGTGTTGCTTACATCAAGGTGTATCTTAAAGTATCTTGGTAGCAGAACAAATAACTAAAAATATGTAAGGTTATCAGAAAAAAGAAAAAACCTTGTTTAACTGAACAAGTGTTGCACACGCCAAAGTGTGTCTCAAAGTATCTTAGTAACACAAGAAAAAAGAGAAGAAAGCGTTGATGTTAGCAAAAACTGGATTGTTCCACTGAAATAATAAATAAATAATTTCAGAAAGTGCGTTTGAAAAGAAAATGTATTCAGATAAAAGTATTTTGTTAGACTATTAAGTCCAAGATGGTTACATTTACCCCCTTATATGTTTGTTTTCCTAATAAAAACAGAGTCATCTGAATACAATTTGTCTCCAGACTTTTTTTACATTTTGTAACAATCTTTAAACATTTGTAGAGATCAAACACTGTGGTTAGAATGAGTGTCTTTATGACGTCTCTCACACCTTTGGTATTTTTCACAAAATTCATTTTTTAAACACATCGTCTTGATACAGAGATAACACATTTTCGTAAGACAACCCCGACTCTCTTTTTACATAGAAAGCACAATGTTTTCCTTTGAGGGGTCCTTAGTTTTAAATGATCTGGTGAGGAGGGTGTGACTTGTTATGTTGAGTGGGAGGCGGAGTCCTCTCTAAAGGTGAGAGTCTTTTTCACCAGTATAATGTCCATCGATGTCTGACTCTGTTTAAAAAGTTCTTTAAGCTTTGTAGCTTTTCCATCAATCATTTTCAGCCAAGCAGTCAGAGGCACCCAAAAGGATGTCTGAAATACCCCGCATGTAGAGTTGAAATACTCCAAAACAAAATCATCAGAGGGGTCCTTCCCCAGCGTCTCCAAATGGCTTGCGCGGTAATACGATCGCCCCGATGGTCCGCTTTTAGTTTCCCAGACGGTGCTTGTCAGGACTCTTCTCACTTCTGGCAGCGGGGAAATAACTCCTTCTTCCTCCACATTGAGGGGCGACGGTGAAATCTCTTCTTTGATCTCGCATGCTGTCTGTGTTTCTTTGCTTTTCTTTGCAAATATCTTGTACACCGATGGTTCCACTATGGTTTCTTGATGCACAACTTCTTCCGATACAGTGGTTGCGTGGAGATCTCTGGAAGACACCAGAGTTAACACAGCCCAATCTGTTGAGGTCAGTGTCGCTTTAACACTACGTGGTCCATACGTTTCTCCATTCTTCAGATTGTAGAAATGCAGTTCATTCGCCATATAGTTGAATACATAACCCCAAAGATCGCCATTTTTCAGAATCCATTCTTCATGAAGTTCTTCGGCTGGAGGTGTCTGAACCCGGCCTAGATACTGCAATCGTTTCTTAATTGGCGCTCCTAACGGGTGGTGGTAAGTTGTCACAGGCGTCTCACTGATTAAACCCATATCTAGGCGTCTCTTGACGTTATGTCTCTTGACCATTTTTCTTTTTTTGAAAAGTGATTTGGTGAGTGGAAATGACTGGCCTGTTATTTAGTTTGAGCGTATTTATTTTCATCTATTTCCACCCCCTTACTTTTAAATGTTCTGGTGAGGAGGGCGGGACATGTTATGTTGAGTGGAGGCGGAGCCCTTGTACAAGCTGGAGGCTTCATGGAGTGAAATGGAGCAGAAACACATTTTTTAAAGATACTTCTCTTTTATGGGTACAGCAAAATTCTAATATTATCCCTAGTACAACCTCACACAACTTAATATTGGGTTTCCTTATAGTGGTGTAAAGTAATTATAAAAAAGACAAAGATCATGTTTTTAAAATCGTTTTATTATTTCCCCCTCTTCAGAGAGACTTTTCATATAGTTAGTCAAAAGTAATTACACATTAGTTCACAGTCCCTACAATTAAACAAGAGAATATCCTCAGGTATCACTATTAAAAACCTAAATAAGATCTTTTAAAAATAACATGAATACCCCCTTTGTAAAAACATATACTGCATTCGTATACTTCCAAGAGACTCCTAAACATCTACTTGGGCAGTGTGAATTGTTCTTAAAGGTAGGGGTAGGTCATTTTGGATAAACCATCTCGAGTGAGCTAGAATTTGAAAGTACACAACCGGGGGGAAAATCTGCCACTTCCTCACAGAGCCCCTCCTCCAACCCCCACGATCGCTCACATGACCAAAAGAGGGCGCAAGATAAGTTTGTGCACAGGCTGACAGGCAGGTAGGCCTCTGAACCCCTTGTAGATGCTGCATTCGTTTCTTGACTGGCGCTTCAGACGGGTGGCAAAATTCTAATATTATCCCTAGTACAACCTCACACAACTTAATATTGGGTTTCCTTATAGTGGTGTAAAGTAATTATAAAAAAGACAAAGATCATGTTTTTAAAATTGTTTTATTATTTCCCCCTCTTCAGAGAGACTTTTCATATAGTTAGTCAAAAGTAATTACACATTAGTTCACAGTCCCTACAATTAAAAAAGAGAATATCCTCAGGTATCACTATTAAAAACCTGAATAAGATCTTTTAAAAATAACATGAATACCCCCTTTGTAAAACATATACTGCATTCGTATACTTCCAAGAGACTCCTAAACATCTACTTGGGCAGTGTGAATTGTTCTTAAAGGTAGGGGTAGGTCATTTTGGATAAACCATCTCGAGTGAGCTAGAATTTGAAAGTACACAACCGGGGGAAAATCTGCCACTTCCTCACAGAGCCAACTCCCCACGATCGCTCACATGACCAAAAGAGGGCGCAAGATAAGTTTGTGCACAGGCTGACAGGCAGGTAGGCGTCTGAACCCCTTGCAGATGCTGCATTCGTTTCTTGACTGGCGCTTCAGACGGGTGGCTGCAAGTTGTCACACAGGCTAATTAAACCCAATTCGAGACGTCTCTCGGCCATTTTTCTTTTTTGAAAGGTGACTTGGTGAGTGGAAATGACTGGCCTATTATTTAGTTTGAGCGTATTTCTATACACTCCTCTGTTGGCCATAGCCTCAGGAGGGGTGGGGAAAGGAGTGAGGCTGAGAGGGTAGGCATTTATACAGAGATTAACATCAAAGGCTTTCACCAATGTGAAATCACACCTGCCTGTTATAACACATCACATCAAAGGGCAAACATCAAAGGCTAATTAGATTAGACAACAAAGGGCTCTGAGGGGCAAACTCAAAGAGACTATCTTAATCAATACATCAAAGAACTATACAACAAAGGGACTGCCTGGGGCTTTTCAAATCTATCTGATTGCAAGGCTAATTACTCCACTCTCAGGGGCAGGGGTCAAATACCTTAACTTCAAGAGACTAGCTTAATCAATACATAAAATAACTACGCTGGGGGCCTTTCACGCCAATCTGATAACACATACATCAAAGAATGGGAGGCGGGACACTGGGGGGCGGGAATAGCTCACTGGCCAATGGGAGATGGACTTAGCTCATTTGAATAATTGGGGGTGTGTCCACATGCCACTTTCTATGCATACTAATTTGACGAAAACGGCATCATTATAACTACTAGCTTGGGTTGTGTTTTGAGCGCACCAAAAAAAGTGCTATTCACATACAAGACAATACAATGTGTCCAAATATAAAGGACATAATAGGAAAGATGAAAGAGGTTAGGTCAATAACCCTTGATAAGAATGGGTTCGCCTGATATGTCGGTGGTTAGAGCTGGCAGCCCATATTCAGCCACCGCTGCCTAGTAAATCAGTTTGAATCCTGAACCCGCCGAACATTTCTGGCATGTCCTCCCCTCTGTCTCCCCTTTCAACTCTAACATCTCCAATATCGGCCCTCTGGACCGAGGCAACAGTGCAGGGTGAACATCTGAAATGGATCATTAAGAATATAGTTTTGTACTTGAGTCATTTGATTTTAAGTATTTCGAGGCATTTTCAATACTTTCTTTGTTTGAACTGCATGGATTGATTTGTATATGTCTTGTGTTTCAAACATATTGATCAAATTGTATTTATGTAGCTAAAAATCTCAAGTTTTATTTGATTTAGTCTGTACAGATCAACAAAACATGAATGATAGTTTAAATACACAATAAAATGACACCATAGGCCACAATAATAATGTGATAGTGTATACAAATGAAGGATCCAGGGGGATGTCAAAATGCTTCCTGCATGGTTTTCATGAACTGCAACACTAACATTGTATTTAAAATCCAAAGTAACAAGCAATGAAGCAAATATATGCACATTTTAAACATGTGAAAACGCCCTTCACCTCTCTCTCAATCGGCCTCATGTTTTGAGTTCAGTGTGCAGCCAATTCAGCTGATGGGTGTCTGATTGGACGCAGGTGTGCTGCTCTGATGAGGATAATGATCGGCTAGAGTTTAAAAAGCTCCACCGCTCACACTGAACCATAGGCCTACTGTGAGTCAGTCAGGAAGACAGAGAGCAGCTGGACCAGGTTCCTGTTATCAGTTTCATTTATGGAGGCCTTTCATGTTCAGGTTATCCTCCTTGTAGGACTCTGTGTTAGCTCCTCTTTTGCTTTCCCGTTCACACAAGATGCTTCGTTTCAGAGCCTTGCGAACACAGGCAGGTCAGAACTCGAGCAGCAGCAGCAGAAGTCTCCGGCTGAGGAACCGCAGAAGGTGAATACCGTCAGAGTGACCTGCCATCCAGACTCCTTGGAGATTGTTATCAAAGCCGATATGTTTGCGGTTGGAGCTCCTGTTGATGGTGACGAGCTACGCCTGGGAGTAGAGACCAACAACCAGTACTGCAGAGCTACAGCGTCTTCAGCAGATGAGTACAGTATCAGTGTTGGACTTGTGGAGTGCGGCACCAGACACTGGGTAACTTTAAATATATTTCATTTCAAATCTGATTCATTAAAGCTTCTTGTTTTAAACACGTCTACTCTCCACAGGTAACTGAGGACTCTCTGATCTACACAAACCTCCTCATATACTCTCCTGAGGCTTCTCCATATGGTGTTGTTCGAATGGACGAGGCTGTCATTCCAATTGAGTGTCATTACGACAGGTCTTTTTGTTTTTAAAGCTCACATTGTAAAAATCTTTGAATGATGTCCGTTTTTGTTTTTGTTAAATGCATGTCTTCTGTTTCTTAGGAAGTACAGTTTGTCCAGTTCTTCACTCATGCCTACCTGGATCCCCTTCATGTCGACCCAGGCTGCAGTGGAAATTTTGCAGTTTAACTTGAGAATCATGACAAGTGGGTTTTGATAATTTCTCATGTTTTGCGGTGTCATGTCTCTATTTGCACTTAGTACTTTTTTCTGTCCGTGTGCAGGTGACTGGCAGCACAAAAGAGGCTCTAACGTGTTTCATATCGGTGAGCCCATCAGCATCGAGGCCTCGGTCAGAATTGGGCATCACATTGGGCTCCGAGTGTTTGTGAGCAGCTGCGTGGCTACACTGAGCCCTGACATGCACTCCAGCCCCAGGCATGCCTTCATTGAAAATGGGTAAGGCTGCAAATTGCTAAATGTCTTTTTCTGACCCTAGAGGGAGCTGTTTAATGTGTAAGGCTCTTCAAGTGGTTTAATTCAGACGAGAGCAATGCTGACTCGAGTGACAGGTTAATAAAAGATCAGTCCTTTAGTGTCGTCTTCAAGTTAGCTAGCTAAGGCTAGCTTTTAATCTTTGGTATTCTAGTTCCTTTCTGTGCCACTATTTATGCACAGGTCAGAATTGTGCAGTTCTGACTCTCATGAACTACTTCCAGAACTTGCCTATATGACTAGAAATGTTAGTGGTGGAGTTGCATTGTGGGTAATGTAGACTCTGGTTATAGTAGTCAATGAGTGCTAATTTAGTGTTGCTCTTTTTGTTTGTCCTCATCATAGGTGCTTTGTTGACTCTCAGCTTCCAGGCTCAAGGTCTCAATTCTTAGCCAGGACACAGGATGACAAGCTCCACATGTCCATTGATGCCTTCAGATTTTATAATGAGGACAGAGGGGAGGTGAGGCTCTATTAAATTGCCTTAAACATGATTGTGTGTGCATGTTTCCCAACACCTGCTTTTCTCATAGCTCTACATCACATGTCACCTGAATGCTGTGCCAATAAATAAAGCAGATGCACCAAACAAGGCGTGCACTTTTGTGAATGGAAGGCAAGTGAGATCCAGTCTAATATGTCACATTACACACAAAAAACAAAGTATTGGTGCTTAAAGGTTTTTTTTTAATTTATCAGATGGAGGTCCGCTGATGGTAATGACTACTTTTGTGGGCAATGCCAAAGACCAATTGAAGTTGAGCAAACTCCCAGTAAGCCCAGCAGCCCGAGCAAGTTTAGGCCTCGAGGGTTTGTGAAGCCAGAAGAGCGTGAACCCCTCTGGAGGAGCGGACTGAAGACCAGTACAGGCATGTAGAAACTTGTATGATTTAATATTGACTGCAGATGTCGTCATAATGATCAATGTTGACGCATGCTTTGGCATAGGTGTTAGACATGATGATGGCTGGGTAACTGAATTAACATGCTTTGTGCTGGTTTGTGTTAGTGTGGGAACATCAGGCCAGAGTGGGTCCCATGATGGTCTTGCCAGCCAAGCAGAAAAGCCGGCCCATTCCTACAGGGGAGCTTTCTTCCATTCTTGATCAAACCAGCAGATCTACAATGTATGGCAGACAGTGGAGGAGTGGAATAAACAGAGTTGGTAAGTCCATACCAGTATTCAATTATTCTTTGTTCATTTGAAACCTTTAACAATCTCTAAATTGAGATTAAAATGGCCCATAATTAAATCTTAATGTTGAATTGTTTTTCTGTCAAAGATCAGAGGAAAGGACTGCTTCCTGATTTATCATCGACCCAAAACGAGAATAAAAACGAAGACAAAAATGGAACCGACAAAAGGTTAAAAGTGAAAAGTCTTGACTCTTTTTTTTAAATGTCACTCTGGAATGCACATTTTACATTAACACATTTCTTCTGTGATTACAGATGATGCTGAGGAAGTTCCTGAATTTCTAGAAAAAACCTCTCCTGAGGCCCACCTGCAGTCGAAGGCAGCGGTGCTGAACGGTACCCACACAGCGGTGCTCGATGAAGTCCTCCAAACTGCTGTGCCCCCACTGTCCACCACCACTGCAGCAGAAGCTGACCTTTCTGAAACAATGGACCCAAAGAGATAATAAATTATTCAAATTGTTATTCGTTTGCTTTTTTAATGTTGTAATACAAAAGGAAAACTGATGACCTGCTCACAGCTAAATGCAAACAACATTGTTTCCTAATTAGCCAAAGTATTCCATGCAACAGTGTTACGGCCCGCCCCCTACTCCGTGGTAGTGGCTTGTGGGGAGACCCGCAACATAAAATAAAACACACAACGTCCAGTACTTAACAGCGGTCATTTATTTAAATGTACAGCCGTTACTCACACAGGCCAATCGGCAAACGAACAAGGTCTTGAGGTCTGGCCAAAAGGAAGGAGCCCGAGCCAGCCACACCACGGGCCGTAGGACCCAGCGCTTCCCTCCCCTAACAGAAATCTAACAAAATGCTACGGGAAACTAAATAAAGCCTCGAAAACTAGACTACCAGGGGGGTATACTACGAAGCAGGATTTTTGCTTAGCCGGCTAAATTCAGGGAAAACCCCTGCTTTCCGGTTCTCTTTTTAGCAGGCTAGATCTCCATGGTAACTTATGCTTAGCGGCTAACCTGGTCGGGAACAATGCAGCATCTGCGAGGGGTTCAGACGCCTACCTGCCTGTCAGCCTGTGCACAAACTTATCTCGTGCCCTCTTTTGGTCATGTGAGCGATCGTGGGGGTTGGAGGAGGGGCTCTGTGAGGAAGTGGCAGATTTCCCCCCGGTTGTGTACTTTCAAATTCTAGCTCACTCGAGATGGTTTATCCAAAATGACCTACCCCTACCTTTAAGAACAATTCACACTGCCCAAGTAGATGTTTAGGAGTCTCTTGGAAGTATACGAATGCAGTATATGTTTTACAAAGGGGGTATTCATGTTATTTTTAAAATATCTTATTTAGGTTTTTATTAGTGAGACCTGAGGATATTCTCTTTTTTAATTGTAGGGACTATGAACTAATGTGTAATTACACAATGTGGAGGAAGGAGTTATTTCCCCGTTGCCAGAAGTGAGAAGAGTCCTGACAAGCACCTTCTAGGAAACTAAAAGCGGACCATCGGGGCGATCGTATTACCGCGCAAGCCATTTGGAGACGCTGGGGAAGGACCCCTCTGATTTTGTTTTGGAGTATTTCAACTCTACATGCAGGGTTTTTCAGACATCCTTGCGGGTGCCTCTGACTGCTTGGCTGAAAATGATTGATGGAAAAGCTACAAACCTTAAAGAACTTTTTAAACAGAGTCAGACATCGATGGACATTATACTGGTGAAAAAGACTCTCACCTTTACAGAGGACTCCGCCTCCCACTCAACATAACAAGTCACACCCTACTCACCAGATCATTTAAAACTAAGGACCAAAAAAATACCAACGGTGTGAGAGATGTCATAAAGACACTCATTCTAACCACAGTGTTTGATCTCTACAAATGTTTAAAGATTGTTACAAAATGTAATTTATTTTAAAAAAGGTCTGGAGACAAAATCTATTCAGATGACTTATTAGGAAAACAAACGTATAATAAAAATGGGTTAGGGGTAAATGTAACCATCTTGGACTTAATAGACTAACCCAATACTTTTATCTGAATACATTTTCTTTTTAAACGCACTTTCTGAAATTATTTATTCATTATTTCAGTGGAACAATCCAGTTTTTGCTAACATCAACGCTTTCTTCTCTTTCTTGTGGTACTAAGATACTTTTAACCTTACATATTTTTTGTTATTTTTTTCTGCTACCAAGATACTTTAACATACACCTTGATGTAAGCAACACTTAACAAAAGGGTATAATATGAAGTACTTGGTAAGGAAGAAACTGCAAAACTTTAGAACAGGGTAAATATTCATTAAATTGTATCTTTTCTTTTTTTTGATTTTCAACATACTATTTTGTACACAATGACTTTTCCATATTTCTGACAAACTATACTTTTTGACTATTAAATGATGACCTATTGCTGGAAATGAGATGAAAAAGCTACAACGCTTAAAGAACTTTTTTCTAAAAACTCTCAATTCTTTAAAGGACTCCCCCCATTCAAAGCAATAAGCCCCACCCTCCACTCAGCAAATCATCTACAACGAAAGACCCTACTAAGACAACAGTTGTAAACTAGCCATGGATCTGAGAAAAACCAAGGTTCCCCCCGCGAGTTGCATCCAGGAACAGATTCTTGAACTACCATCAACACCACCATTTAGGAAACCCGAATCTTGCAGTACTAATGCTGCTGATGCTACTCCTCGGGTCAAGAAGTCTCTGTTTAGGGACACAGTGAAATCAGAATTGTTTTATATTCTGGAGATGGTGATGTATCGGTACAGAGAAGAAATCTGCAAAGGATGCAAATACCCTTTTTAATAAGTGTGGTGATGAGGACGATTAAAAACAGAACGAGTAGTGACCCCCGTGTAAAAAGAATGGCTGAAGTTTGTAAACTGGAAGACATTGTGGATATCGTTCGTTCTGGCAGTACTATTCTGGGTCATTGGGAAACGATTGTAAACGAAACATTTAAAGTGGTCCTGGAATCTTCATTTGCCGAAACATTCTGTAACATTACCTCAGAAATGAAACAAACATCAAAAGTGTATCATGTGCTCTCATTGTATGCTCTGTTTGTGGATGTAATGCATCTTTGTGTCGAAAACAGCATACACATGAATATTTTGACTGAAGTGAAAAAACTCCATCCGGATATCTCCAGTAATATGGGGAATTCTAAGCTGGAGACGGTCCTGGGGATGCTACAATCAGTATAACTATTGATTTTTTGTGTGAAAAATAAAAAAGTGTTTTTTTTACATTACAAAAACTGTTGTCTTCATTATAGCAAGGGGAGCGTGTCTGATACATGTGTATTACAGTCCTTCTTTTTGTGTTTTTCAGTGTTTTCTCTGTGTCTGTACACACAAAGCACAAATCATTTAAAACAAACCCTGAATCAAATTTAGAGAGGACCATTAAGAGTCAGATGCTTGACGAAATCTACTAAAACAAAGTACTTCATTATCTACTTTTCAGCTTTTATACACAAAGTGTATCTTTCAGTAACTTTCTCAGAGAATTACAGCATACATCTGTCAAATGTTCAAAACAGCCTTGTTTCACTGAAATACCCTCAAAATCACAAACTGCCATTAGGAGTCAGATTCTTAACGAAATCTAATAAAACAGAGTACTTTCATGGTAGTGGTCAGCTTTTTAAGAAGAAAAGTATATCTTTTCGGTAACCTTTTTGAGAGAATTAAGCATACATCTGTCAAATGTTCAAAACAGCCTTGTTTCACTGAGATAGCTTCAAAATCACAAACTGCCATTAAGAGTCAGATGCTTTACGGAATCTAATAAAAAGTACTTTCTACAGATGACTCCTCCCACTCAACGCAATAAGTCCCACCCCACTCAGCAAATCATATAAAACTAAGGACGACCGTTGAAAACTAGCCATGGATCTGAGAAAAACCAAGTCTGATGTAGCCTACCCTTATTATCACCAGGATAACGGATATGGGCTTAATGACTGGATGTTACAAAGTAGGGGAGAGGATGTTCCCGAAGAATAGCTCTCCTCTATATCATATCCATGTAAGGTCTTTAGGACAAAAGAGGACCATGATAACATGACATATGAAGAATATCTTTCTTTAAAATATGGTATTATAGATAACCTTTATAGAAACAGTATATCTCATACCACTCGCCAAGATCGCAAACGACAATTAGCAGAAAAGAAAAGAAAATGTAAAGAAAAACGAAGAAAAAGAAAAAGCAAAATGAAAAGGAGAAGAAAAATGAAAAGCAAACCCAGAATGCAAATGAAAAGAAAAGGGGCCATAGGATGGAAAACGGACAAGACAAAAAGAAGGAAGGTGAAAAGAAAAAGGAACAAATTGAAGAAATGTAAACTAGAGGATGCTGATGGTGTTGGAGAGCCATTACCGGATCATAATAATCTTCCGCTAACTGACTGCTGCGAATGTGTTGAGCAAATACCAAAAGCAATGGCAGAGCTTTGCTTCAGTATAATGAGAGAAAAAGCGCGATACTATGGAATTGCCCAAATTGGCGACAGTGCCAGAACATGTATTAAAAGACTGTTGGAGGATCTCTATTCTAGTGTCGGTTGTCATTACAGCGAAGGATACGCCAAAACGTGTGGCGACATAGACAAAGCTTTTTAAGACAATTATATGGTACCTGTCCTTACAGCTAAACAAATCCTACGCCAGGTATTCAACAGACCACAAGAAGCACAAGAAGCCCCAGAAAGGATTACATTCAGAGCTAATAATGGAGAAACCGAAGAAGAAGCAAAGCAGATTATAATCGTTGCGGGTGAAAGGATAGAGAATTTGCATGTGATGTTAATGCATTTATCTGATATAAAAAATGCATTCGTATACTTCCAAGAGACCCCTAAACATCTACTTGGGCAGTGTGAATTGAACGATAAACCAATCACTGTCAATGAAACACGGAGAGAAGCAGCAGTGCAAATCGTTAAGTCCTTGTATGCACTACGACATTAACTTGGTAAAATAAAAAAAAATAAAAAATTAATGAATATTTACCCTGTTCTAAAGTTTTGCACCCCTTAAGGAAAAACCCCTTCTGTTAGGATTTGTCTGTGTTTGTATTTTTCGTGTCCTTTTCTATCTTTGGGTTTCCTATTTTATTTTGTAAAGTGTTCGGCCCTGTTTCCTGCCTGTTTGCTTTCTGTCTGTTTCCCTCTCTGATTACCCAATTGTGTTCACCTGGTACCTATGTGTTTTCTCCTCCCTCCTCACCTGTCTCGTGTTTATGTGATTAGTCCTGGGTGTATTTAAGTTCTGGGTTTTCTGTCTCTCTTTGTCGGGTTGTCTTGTGTTTTGACGTGGTCTTCGGTGAGTGTTCTGTCTTTGTGAAGAGTTTAGCCTTGAAATAAAGGAGTTATTTTTGACCCTTTAAATCTGCATTTGGGTCCTGCTTCCTACACACACCGTAACACCTTCCTTACCAAGTACTTCATATTATACCCTTTTGTTAAGTGTTGCTTACATCAAGGTGTATCTTGGTAGCAGAAAAAATAACTAAGGTTATCAAAAAAGAAAAAACCTTGTTTAACTGAACAAGTGTTGTACACACCAAAGTGTGTCTAAAAGTATCTTAGTACCACAAGAAAAAAGTGAAGAAAGCGTTGACGTTAGCAAAAACTGGATTGTTCCACTGAAATAATAAATAAATAATTTCAGAGAGTGCGTTTGAAAAGAAAATGTATTCAGATAAAAGTATTTTGTTAGACTATTAAGTCCAAGATGGTTACATTTACCCCCTAACCCATTTGTATGATATGTTAGTTTTCCTAATAAAAACAGAGTCATCTGAATACATTTTGTCTCCAGACCTACATTTTGTAACAATCTTTAAATATTTGTAGAGATCAAACACTGTGGTTAGAATGAGTGTCTTTATGACGTCTCTCACACCGTTGGTAATTTTCACAACATTAATTTTTTAAACACATCGTCTTGATACAGAGATAACACATTTTCGTAAGACAACCCCGACTCTCTTTTTACATAGAAAGCACAATGTTTTTCTTTGAGGGGTCCTTAGTTTTAAATGATCTGGTGAGGAGGGTGTGACTTGTTATGTTGAGTGGGAGGCGGAGTCCTCTGTAAAGGTGAGTCTTTTTCACCAGTATAATGTCCATCGATGTCTGACTCTGTTTAAAAAGTTCTTTAACTCTCTGGAGTCTAAGGGTATTTTCTCGAATTTTTGATGTTTTCTTAAATCCACTTTTAAATGTATTTCTTCTAACATGGCACCCCATGTGTTATAAAAATGTTCAGGAAAATTTCTGGTATGGCTATATATGCAAATTACTCACCTTAGAGTACTGTTTGATGAGATAATTAGCTCAAAAGCTTAAAATGTTACATCCGATTTTCGGAAAATCTTCAAAACTCTTGTGAAAGCACACATTTACTCATGTGATCGAATTGTTTTGGTGTTTTAGATTTGGTTACCAAAGTCTTAGGATCACAAAAGCAGTGAAATATTTGAATTACACTGTGTATACATGTGTAATTCATGTCTAAAATGAAATAAAATGTATTCGAATTTTGAGTAAAACAGGTGTTTATCACTCTACTTTCACCACAGCAGGGACTGAGATACATTAGGACTGAATAATGACTTCATATTACATACCAAGGTTCATGTGATGTGTACAAATACAAATTGAGCATTCAACCTTTTTTTTTCAACCAACAATTTATTCTAAATATGTTTTTTTCAACCAACTATTTATATAAATATAAGAAACTGGAAAATCTCACTATTTACAAAATTGAATATCAGAACTTTCAACCAACTATTCATTATAAATGTCAAGACAGTGTCAAGGTCTTTGTCTGTCTTCCAATACAGTGGGTCTGGCTGCTGTGTAGGTGGGGGTGATGGTGCATGGGCTGCTGTGTAGGTGGGGTGTACAAGTGCTATACGAGACCTCCACGAGACCTCCTTGCTGGCTGGGTTGAAGGTGATGGCTGTGGTGGAGCCTTTGTGCTGAGGTGTATCTTGACCTGGTGGCAGCCGCAGATGGAGGTGGAGGCTGCTGTAGTGATGCTGGTCTGCTGGTCCTGGGTGGTGATGGCTCTGTTGAAGGCCCTTGAGCAACAGTAGATCTTGACCTGGGGGCCGGCACAGATGGATGTTGTGGCTGCTGGATAAACGCCGCATGTGGGCCACTAGGCTGTGAAACATCTCTTTAAAACAAATACAAATGTAGGAAAATCATTACAACTAATTTTATTGAAATAAAGTTCAATTAAAATGTTGCTCAAGCACAAATAACAACATAAAAAGAAAGTTTGGGAGGTTGCAGAAGGAGTCTCTCTCGATCTCACACACACACACACACCCACACACACACACACACACACACACACACACAGACACACACACGCACACACACACAGTTACTTTACTTCAGTATAAAATCACAGACACACATATACATAGGCTACATCTGATTACAAATTCTCATGTACAGAACAGTATGATAAAATAATCGATGGCAAAAACATGTCACTGTAAATGTCTCTGTTGTGGGACGAATAAATGATTAATGTAATCATCTACACATGTAATCTCACTTTTACACACCAAAATAACGTTAACACAGAGTAAACGTTTGCTAATGGAGTCTATTTTGTCCCAAGAAAAAGTTCATGACTATCAATAAAAAATATATATCAATAAACCTATTGTTCATTTTCGCGGTATTCCCCACACATTGCCAGTACACTATTACTGTAATATTTACACTTACCCATGTCCAAATCGATATTTGTTGTTGTCTTTGAGTTCTTCTTCTTCAGAAGAGTTGAAGACTTCAGTTTCTGAGGCTCTATCTTCACTGCTGCTAGCGAAAAAAATCTCTAGCAAAGTCGACAACTGTAAAGTTTTTTTTAGCCATTTTCTCTGTCTCTCTCTCTGTCCACACAGACGTAAACTGATGGGAGACACGTGGTTTATGTTTTTTTTACTTGGTGGGTAGGTCCTTAGTGATTTCTCGATGTCCATTGGTCATTTCAGACCATGATGGCTGCCGGCCGAGATTTCCTTGACGGACACACGAATCCACCAATCCAACACAGTGTAAAGTCAAGCTGCTTTGAGCGGCCATATTGGCTGCTGTGCCCTGGTTACAGTCTCACAGGAGATACAGCTGGAAAGCTACCCTTCCAGCGATTCCACGGATATCTGAATCATGTTTCTATTCCTTATAATCAAAAATATATGATTAATTACGTAAAATGATGCACATCTGGACGCGCCGGCGCGTCCACCGACTCCAGAGGGTTA